>JARYGA010020524.1:0-104128 GCA_030545235.1 Helianthus tuberosus
TCGCCATTCTCTTGCACCTGTATACGTTGATCTCGTTGTTGCAAACTCCTTTAATGTGTGATTCTTCAAGTTTGCACATTTTGAGAAAATACCAATGTGTTTGTCAGCTTTGTCAACACACAAAGTGACAGAATGAAGATCCAATGTTGTTAATGTTGGAAAGATGATCGAACAGAGATCTGGAGAGTTTATGCAATTTTCCAAGCATTTTAACGTGTGTTGTAATTTTAATGAAGAAATGAAGATTGAATATGCAAACCACATCCGTCTTCTGTTATGATTCGAAACATTCCGAATAAACTAGCAGAACCCGACATGTCTTCTGTGATGATTCGAAACATTCCGAATAACTAGCATAACCCGACAACGCTTATGGCCAGATTATTTCCTTCAATCTTGGCAAAATCAATGCCTACTTGTTTTATAATCACGAAAGTACTGAACAACCGAGATAACAGCTCCGGTATTTATCACCAACTCATCTTTAGTAGTGTTTGTTTGAGAACCTGATTCAGATACACAACGGTCTCTTTGCTTCGTCCACTAGAACTATTTGTGTATGCATTCTTTTGGTAGTTAACAACGCTAATTAGAAAAAAAAATCTGTAAAATTAATCATATCGATTGCTATAACAGGATGGATGTGACACACATAGATAGATAAGCTGTCACATTTGTCAAGACTGTTTGTCGGGTTTCCAATGCTCACACAGGGTGATAAACAACGCTGATACACGTAACATCTAGTTATATTCAGATTTAAACAATGCCCGCCTCAACTGAGATAACAGACATCCATCAAGCTCAAAAAGAAAACTTGTGTTTCCCATAGTCACAAAAGATTTCGGTTTGTATTTCGCATAGCCACCGTTTCCGTAGTAAAAAACGGTTGCGGTTTGTATTTCGCATAGCCATCGTTTCCGTAGTAAAAAACGGTTGGGTTTGCACATTCAATCTTCAATACTTCATTAAAATACCACTAGTAGAAGAACCCAACACGTCTTCATGTAACAGAGAATGTTTTAGAAATTGAAGGAAAATGAAAAGATTTGTTGAAATCGAATTTGACAACTATGACAGCTTATTAAAAGTATCGTGTGTTGTAGTTTGGGAAAATGACCGAACAGAGATCTGAATAACAAACTGTGGAGAACTTGTTTGTGTCAGGTTCTTCTGCTAGTTACTCGGAATCGATAAATAACCAACACGAAGATCTCTGCGATCGCTAAGGTTTTCATCAACGGACTGATCGGTAACGTTACTCTACCTGTGCTCCGATTTAAGCGGCATGTTCCGATCAACGTTTATCGACATTGTTAAAGGTGATGAAGAGTTTAGAAACCCTAGAATGATTGTGTTTTTACGGGAATAAAACGTGATACTTGAAAAAACGCCAATATATACGGCCCGTATATAGTTATACGGCCCGTATACATGTGGTAACATCAAAAACCCACAAAAATAAATCAATTGAGCCGTATACGTTTTACAAATCGTATACACATGTATACGACCCGTATAACTGTATACGGGCCGTATATAATAAAAACAAAAAAAACATTCCCTGCGCATTTTCCTATTCAAAAACATTCTATACGAGCCGTATAATTGTATACGGCCCGTATACAATAGGGGATGTGAAAATAAGATATAGGGTATGTGGGAATAAGACACCCCTAATTTTATTGAAAGTCAAATATTCCAATTGAGTAAAAACTGCAACAACAACAAAAACGATGGACCTATATATAAATTTCCATAATTGATTAATTCTATTAATCTTAGTATTATAGTAAAATACATAATCACGTTCCCAATAAAATAACATATATTATTAATTACTTCAATCCCAATTTAATTAGATTTTATTTATTTTTCATATTAGTATGTATCCTTTTTTTTGGGATATTACACTTTGTGTCCATCCAGATAGTCTTGTTGCGTGTAAAAAAGATCCACCCCTGTATCCGTAATCCGGATACCCTTGTTGCGCCAGATAATATGGTTCATCAATAGGGGAGGCGGAGTCTCGTTCAAGTCTAGTAACAAACGGTTTTGATCAACATGAACGCCAAACGCAACCTCCTCCTCCTCGTTAGAATCAGGAACACCAAAATTCTCCTAAAACAACGGTATGATAAATATTTAATGATCTCCAAAACAACATGGAACTTAAGTTAATACATCTTGCCGGATCGGTTTCAGGCACCCTCGTGAATTGTTGGAATATTGCACAAAGAAATAATTATCGTCCTAGAACGATGATATTTTTCCAACTGTGTTGAATCAAATAGTGAAACCAGTCAGTTTAGCTTCACACTCGTTCGACAATTGGTAAACCATGGAATATTGCAAAGAAAAGAATGAACATCGAAGATGGCTTATGAAGAAGCATCTACATTTCACTATTTGTAAAGTTCAAATTCAAAGTATACGCTTCGTATAGACCTATACGAGGTGTATACCTTTAATCACTTGCCCAGACAACATCGTATCAAAGTCAAATCAGACAGATATACGCCTCGTACAGGCAATAAACGCATTGTATATATGACTGATTTGACACTGTACGAGGTTTGACCACTTGATCGTAGACATAAACCCTATACACCTTGTACAAGTCTGTACAAAACGTATATATGAGTCCCAATAAGTGTGTAAATAGGCATCAAGGTGCAAATATATACACCCTGAGGGAAAGGTTAAAATTTGTATAGGGAAAGGTTAAAATTTGTGTGGCTCATGCCTCATACTATATTAGAGGAAGCGTTGACCGATGTAACAAAATGATAGATAACAAGAAATATATACAACACTAATTAGTCTGCGCAATAGTTCCTTAGGTTCAAACGTCACGTTTACATTTACAAAAGTATATAAAAATAACAAATAATGGCCCACTTAAATTTCTTAACTTTATAAAATGTTGTTCAGATGGGTTCCGACTTACCACTGTACGTGTTTTTTTTTTTTTTTCCTTTCTAGAGACAAAAAAGTTGGGTCTTGCTGTTGATTAAAGAAACCCCACCTACACCCACACAAAAAAACTACTACTACTCTTCTTCTTCTTCTTTCCTTCGCTCTCTCCCTCTCCCTCTCTTTGCGCACACGCACGCGCACACAAAAATAATAACAAATGGAAGGAGAAGGAACATCTTCAAAAGAAGAAAAACCAAGAAAACTGAAAAGAATATGTGTGTTTTGTGGGAGTTCACCTGGTTTCAGAACCTCATTCACTGAAGCTGCCTTAGAACTTGGTCAAGAACTGGTAAAAACTCAGTTCAATCATAAATACACTTACACACACACAAATCCACCTTTTGTGCTCATAAAGATTAATCATCTTTAGTTGTGTTTATGGCATAATTTTTGTTGTCTTCAGGTTAAAAGAAAGATTGATCTGGTGTATGGTGGGGGAAGTGTTGGTTTGATGGGTTTGATCTCCAAAACTGTTTTTAATGGAGGTTGTCATGTTCTTGGGTAATATACACACGGACACCAATCTACAAACATTTACAAATTTATACATTGTTCACGCATGTAATTTGAAGCACATGGTTTCTATTAGCAAAAGGTTTAATATTTTATGTGGCATCATATGATGTTTGAGTTAATTTGGTGAAAACTCGGAGGTATGTCCATTGATTTAACCACCGGTGACAACTGACAATTTACAAGACTCAACACTCGTTTTAGACACGTTTTTTATTTGAGTGTTGTAACATCGACCCGTATCAAATTACCTATCAATATTGTCTTCTTTGTCATCAGAAGCTCAATAACTTGTTTATATATAGAGAGAGAGAAAAAGTGTAACGTACAATAGGACTTATCGTACGCTCGTACACGATTGTGAAATCGCATGTTATAAAAAAACATGTTGGAAATCGCATGTTGGTATTTTTGATAAAATCGCATGTTGGTTTTTTTTGTAGCAATTTCGCATGTTGGTAAATATGATGAAATCGCATGTTGGTATATAAAGGAATTTCGCATATTGGTTTTTCAGCACAAATCGTATGTTCAGTAGTGAATTCGCACTAGATTGTACGGCTGGGATGATCGCATACATTTTGTATGACAAGAGTCATTGTACGTTAACCTGCCTCTATATATATATATATATATATCTTAATGAAGATGAAGATGTCTCACCAAAACAGGATTAACTGTAGAGATCTCTAATCCTTAGTCAATCCGCTCTAATAATGTGTGTCCCAAAACACATTTGTGGTATTTAAAAAGTCCTACATTCCTTATGTCCCGGTATTATTTCTATTCTGTATATAGACGATTTGAGGGTTTACCTTAGGGTCAAAATTGTTTTATTGTATTGCTTGTAATATCTTGCGTAAACAATCACATTCAACATTATTTACCTTTTTAGACATGGTGTAGATTGTTTTCAAACTAGGGTTTCCTGAAAAAACAAGTTTTATGTAATTCACTTGTTTTTCCATGCAGAGTGATGCCTAAAGCTCTCTTGTGCCATGAGGTACCAATTTAGTACTTGTATATACATAAAAGGTGTGTTTTAAATGATTGAAATTAAAGAGTGTTTTGTTCAGATATCAGGAGAAATAGTTGGAGAGATAAAAGTAGTAGCAGATATGCATCAAAGGAAGTCTACAATGGCGGAAAACGCAGACGCGTTTATCGCACTTCCTGGTAGGTTTACAAGTCATGGAGATAAGATAGAAACAAGTGTTACTTACATTTATAAGCATTTAAAGTGCATGTAGTGAAATGTGAAAGAAAGCATGGGTAAAATAGTTCCAAACTTGATATATATATTGAATGCTTCATAAATGAATAAACCCGTCAAATGGTTTTTAAGCTTAATTGTTATTTTCATTTTCAACAAATAAATACAACATAGCAAACGTTTTTATTCACTTGACATGACAGGGTTGTTATGTTTAGCTCATTAGTTAAACGGCCGTGTAGAGGTTGACATATATAACGTCTTTAACAAATGGTTCATGGCATATATAACTTGTTAATTCGTTTGACCCTAGTCTAGATAAATGGTGTACATGTCGTGTTTGGATTACTCCATATTACGTCTAATTTCATTTTCATATATGTTTAACGCAGCCTAATTAAACATAGTTTTCTCTAGACACGTTTTTCTTCGAGTATTTAAATTATAATGTTTGTCGATCGTGTACTTTTAGATGAATATTAAATCCCTTAAATATGTCTACTAGATCATTTTTTTGGTTAATTAATGTGATGGGTGCAGTGTTGTAGAGATCGCTAGGCGCCAGTCGGGCGGTGGAGTACCGACTAGGGATTAATCGGGATTAATCAGGATTAATCGGGATTAATCGGATCGGAATTTATATATGTAATTTTTAAATTTATATATATACAGATACATTAATATCAATATAATACTTAAAAATAGTTCAAAATTCAAACAACTAAGTTTAAAACATAGCTAATCAAGTATTTAAACATTCAATACACACGTTAATATCAATATAATACTTAAAAATAGTTTAAAATTTAAACAATGAAGTTTAAAACATAGCAATTTAAGTATTTAAACATTAACATATCAGTCATGGTCTCATGGAATATGTTTTAATGGGTTAAAAACATGTTTTTTTGGGCCAGGTTGGAACTAAACAAGTTGGGCCATGTATTTAATGGTTGAAAACATTTGTTTGGGCCAGATTTAAACTAAAAAAGAGTGGGCCGACTTGGGCCGACTTGGGCCGACTAGGTCCGCCTTGGGCCGACTAGGTCCGCCTTGGACCGACTAGGTCCGCCTTGGACCGACTAGGACCGCCTACCGATTAATGGTCCGACTAGCTCCAAATTAATCAGTTAACCGCCGACTAGCGCCTAGGCGCCGATTAATTCCGATTTTTACAACACTGGATGGGTGTACCATATCATATATAATATATATATATATATATATATATATATATATATATATATATAGGATAAAGATAGATAAAAAACCCTCAAATTCTTAGAAAACTCTGAAAACCCAAATGGGAACCCATTTTTACCCAACCTCCCGACATTTTTTTTTTTGAAAAAAATTACACATGTAATATACATGTTTTAGAGTGTTTTGGTCCAAAAAAAACAAAAAAGCGCCGAAGGGATTTTTTTTAAAAAAAATAAACAAAATTCAGTGCCTAACATGTGTTAGACAACAATGCTGAAAGTTGCTGAATTTTTTTTTTTTTTTTTAAAAAGATCCCTTCGGCGCTTTTTTGATTTTTTTGGCCCAAAACTCTTAAAAACATGTATATTACATGTGTTAATTTTTTCAAAAAAAAAATGTCGGGAGGTTGGGTTTTCTAGGGTTTTTCATATAGATAGGGTTTTCTATATAACCCTCCCCTATATATATATATATATATATATATATATATATATATATATATAACTATATTGTTTCTATTACACTGATTATATCATTTTTATTAGATTATTAGTATTTCGTTTTCATCATGTTATGCACCATAGCTAAAAGTCGATACAACTATTTAGGAGGGTATGGGACTCTGGAGGAGTTATTGGAGATGATCACTTGGTCTCAGCTTGGAATTCATGACAAACCAGTAAGTTAATTATTTTCTAAAGAGTTAATTACGTTTTTCGTCCCTGTGGTTTGTCAAAAATCACTATTTCAGTTCATTAGTTTAAAATTTGCGATTTCAGTCCCTGTGATTTCACTTTCGTAACTATTACAATCCACCTCCGTTAACCTCATCCATTTATTCTGTTACATACATGTGAAAAGACCATAATGCCCTTGTCAATAAAAAAAAGATAACACATAAAATTTAAAAATAATAAACAATTGGTGGGTCCCACCTCACAAAGTTATAGGACTTCATTCTTCTCACACCCGTCCCTATGCTTTTCTGGTCATCTTCTTCGTCGCCGGTCATCTTCTCCGATGAACTCTTCATTTCCAACAAAATTTTCAATTTTTTCTTTCGGTTTCACTTTGTTTTTTTAGTCAACACTAGCATCTCTCCAAAACTCCTCATTTATTTATTTTGAAAAACTTAAAAAAGGTATATATATGAAGACTATATGCCTCATGATCAGAGGACACTAGATCCTTCATATGGCCATTTCTTTGACCATTAACCCTCTTTGATTAACACCCTCACCAACAAAAACACCTTTACAAAACCATTTTAAATAGAATTTAATGGAATAACAATAGCAACATAATCATCATCGGAGCCTCATACCTGAACGAAACCAACGGTTTTTTTCCGAATCGCTTGACAGAATAGCGGCGCAGGAGGTGAAGAAGAAACCTGGATTGTCCGAGTAGACTGACCGAGTCAACGGATTTGAAAAAGAAACCTCTCTCTGGGCTCACTACTGCTGCTCCTTGACCTTCTGGACGAGTAATCCCCATCGACTGCAGCCCGTGTTTGGTGGGTCTGAACCCGGTTCGAATTGGAAACGGATTGGGTTAAAATGGGTTTGATGGATTGGGAGTTGGTGAAAGGGAGATTCAAGGTTATTAAGGAAGAGGGTTTTTGGGTTGGGGGTTAGGGTTTTAGAAAGGATGGAGAAATTGAGAGTAGCCATTGGAAATTTGGAAGTGTGAGGAAACGAGACTGAGGGATAAGGGTGAAGAGGAGACAGGGTGATAATTTTATTGACAAGGGCATTATGGTCTTTTCACATGTATTTAATAGAATAAAGAGTTAATTACTGTTTTCGTTCCTGAGGTTTGTCAAAAATAACGGTTTCAGTCCATTAGTTTAAAAATTGTCATTTCAGTCCATTAGTTTCATTTTCATAACCATTTCAGTCCACTAACTTAACTCCATCCATTTATTTTGTTAACTTTGAGTTAACTAACTAATTCAGGGACGGTTTGCGTCAGTTTTAGAAACACATGGACTTAAGTGTAAACTCTAAAACATTAAAATAAAAAAAATAGTAAATTCCAAAATATCAAAAAAATTCCAAAAAACAAAACAAATTCCAAAAAATTCTAAAAAATAATAAAAATTCTAAAAAATCATAAAAATTCTAAAAAATTCTAAAAAATCCAAAAAATCCGTTTCGGCACGAACTGTTTCGACCCGAACCGTTTCGAGCTGAACTGTCCGTACCGTTTCGACGTGAACCGTTTCGACCCGTACCGTTTCGAGCCGAACCGTTTCGACCCGTACCCTTTCGAAGCCGAACCGTTTCGACCCGTACCGTTTCGAAGTCGTACCGTTTCGAAACGAACCGTGCAGTTTCGAACCGAACCCTTTCGAGCTGAACCGTTTCGAACCGAACCGTGCCGTATCGAACCGTACCGGTTCGGCTTCGAAACGGTTCGCGTCAAAACGGTTCGCGTCGAAACTGTTCGGGTCCAAAGGGTTCGGTTCGAAACGGTTCGCATCGAAACGGTACGGTTCGAAACGGTACAGCTCGAAACGGTTCGGTTCGATACGGCACGGTTCGGTTCGAAACGGTTCAGCTCGAAAGGGTTCGGTTCGAAACGGCACGGTTCGGTTCGAAACGGCACGGTTCGGTTCGAAACGGCACGGCTTGAAACGGTTCGGCTTCGAAACAGTACGGGTCGAAACGGTTCTGTTCGAAACGGTTCAGCTTGAAACGGTTCGGCTTCGAAACGTTACGGGTCGAAACGGTTCGGCTCGAAACGGTACGGGTCGAAACGGTTCGCGTCGAAACGGTACGGACGGTTCAGCTCGAAACGGTTCGGGTCGAAACGGTACGGGTCGAAACGGTTCGCGTCGAAACGATTCAGCTCGAAACGGTTCGGGTTAGAAACAGTTCGCGCCGAAACGGATTTTTTGGATTTTTTAGAATTTTTTGGAATTTGTTTGGTTTTTTGGAATTTTTTTGATTTTTTGGAATTTACTATTTTTTTTGTTTTAATGTTTTAGAGTTTAGACTTAAGTCCCTGTGTTTCTAAAACTGACGCAAACCGTCCCTGAATTAGTTAGTTAACTCAAAGTTAACAAAATAAATGGATGGAGTTAAGTTAGTGGACTGAAATGGTTACGAAAATGAAACTAATTGACTGAAATGGCAATTTTTAAACTAATGGACTGAAACCGTTATTTTTGACAAACCTCAGAGACGAAAACAATAATTAACTCTAGAATAAATGGATGACGTTAACGGAGGTAGACTGTAATAGTTACGAAAGTGAAACCACAGGGACTGAAATCGCAATTTTTAAACTAATGGACTGAAACAGTGATTTTTTACAAACCAAAGGGACGAAAAACGTAATTAACTCTTTTCTAAATTGAATCACAACATTTTGATCCACATATGATGTTTATGTATAATCAGATATTTCATAGCATTGTCACATTAGTTTTTAACATCACAAGCCCTTATAATCCAATTGTGTGTGTATAATTGTATATATATATATATGTGCGCGTGCATGTGTATTAGTTTCGAAAAATATTTGATTCTTCCTCTCGGGTGATAACTCTCTCAACTATCAATCTTTTTATGCAAATATTATGATTTTGTACCTTTTAGAAACTACATACAACAAATTTCGTGATATATTCCCATGTGTTAAAATTCTAAGCAAAATTTTAACGATTTGTGTCCCGGTTTTAAAATCTTTTTTAGGCTCTCAAAAAGGTTGAATGAGTCCGCAACGACAAACCAATTTTGTTATGTAGTAAATCGATGGTTTGGTATTTCTGGGTGATGTCAACTCAATAAAAAGCATAACATAAAGTACAAAATACAAATAATAAAAAAAGAAGAAAAAGAAAGTCATAAGTCTTCCCTGATAGATAATAATAATTGATTTAAAGAATGATTAATTACAGGTGGGGTTGCTAAACGTGGATGGATACTATAATAGCCTACTAACTTTGTTTGACAAAGGAGTAGACGAAGGATTCATTAAAGTTTCAGAAAGAAAGATTATGGTTTCAGCGGTTACTGTACAAGATTTGATCACTAAAATAGAGGTAAGATTTATCACCTCTCTAGAAATTCGTAGGATTACTAAAATAGAGGTAAGATTTATCACTTCTCTAGAAATTCGTAGGATTACTAAACATGCTTTTTATCAACTAACAACAATCATCGAACGCCGGAAGTGCTCGACGGTGTCTCCCTCATCGGAATAGCGTGCAAGGTGTTGGACTATCCGAGTCGGTGGAAAGTCTGGTGGCACCTTCCTCCCTATTCGGATCAGGTGCCTCACCCATTCGCCTTTCGGGTCGTAGGATTCATTAAAGTTTCAGAACGAAAGATTATGGTTTCAGCGGTACTGTACAAGATTTGATCACTAAAATAGAGGTAAGATTTATCACCTCTCTAGAAATTCGTAGGATTACTAAACATGCTTTTTATCAACTAACAACAATCATCGAACGCCGGAAGTGCTCGACGGTGTCTCCCTCATCGGAATAGCGTGCAAGGTCCTGGACTATCCGAGTCGGTGGAAAGTCTGGTGGCACCTTCCTCCCTATTCGGATCAGGTGCCTCACCCATTCGCCTTTCGGGTCGATTGAGTTTTTTCGTTTGTTTCCGGCTTTACCGGTTTCTTTGTCGTGTCGTCGTCTCTTGTGGCTGTGCAGTTATCGATTCGGTGTCCTTGATTGCTTAGTAGGTCTGATACCGATCGCGGCTATCTGAGCATAGTTTAGCTAGATCGAGTTCGAATCCTATTAACCTTTTAAAGGCCCGAGTGTGCTGCCGGTTTATTCTGTTTTTGCCTTAGCTGTCTTCATGGGAAGGAAAGTATGGAAGAACCATAATGGCGGTTGGAAAACTATTATCAATAAGCAAGATTATAGGAAGGAAAGAACCTTCAACAACAGGGAAGCAAGGTTGCGGAAGGCTACGTCTTTCTTTATCTCTAACCTTCCAGATTCGTGCGATAAAGATTCTTTATGGTAAGCCTTCGAGCATTTGGATAATTTAGAGGGCGCCTTTGTTCCGGCAAAGAGAGATAATGCTGGAAACAAGTTTGGCTTTATAAAACTGTCGAATGTGTCGGATCCGACTTGGTGGATGGAGAAACTAAAGGAGGTCCGCTTTGAAGGGTCGGTGATTGGGGTCAACTTAGCTAGATTCAACAGAGACGGATCGAAGGCCGAACCTGTTAATAATGCTAACAGGGTGTCCGTCTTCTCGAGATTACAGGGCTTTAATCATCGGTCATTCCCTAGTATTCCCCCGGTCTCGGGTGACGTTCCTCGTCATGGGAGTAAATCCTATAGTTCGGTGGTTAAAGGAGTACAAAAAGGAGTCCCGGTGGAACCATTGCCCTCCCTCCTCTGAATACGGAGGCTAAGAAATCCATGGAGTTCAAATCACTAGTCGGGGATGCGAAGGACATTGATATCTTAAACGAGTTGAAAGAGATCTTAACGGGGATCGCTAAGGAGGGTCTTAATCTAAAGTATCTTGGGGGCCTGAAGGTTCTTTTGTGTTTTAATTTGGCAGCGGAGGCGGAGGAATTTAAAGTTAACATGGTGAATTCATGGGAAAAATGGTTCTCCCGGTTATATATCTGGGAAGGTGTTCCTCCTATTTTTGAAAGAGTGGCATGGGTGAAAATCTTAGGGGTCCCGGTTTGTCTTTGGGATCGACATATTTTCAATAAGATCGGGGAGAGGTGCGGAAGACTCCTGGTCAAATCTGAAGCTGAGGTGTCAAACGGCAATTTAGCAGAAGAGCGAGTGGCGATTTTGGTTAACTCTGGCAACAGATTCTCGGCGGAATTCAACCTTACCTGGAAAGAACATAATATTCTTGTTTGGGTGGAAGAGATCTCCGGCCAGTGGTGCCCATCCTTTTTGGAAGAGGATTGCCAGATTCCGGGTTCCCCGAAGATGTCATTGGAAGTTGGAGGGTCGATGGACGGCGGTGTGTCTGAATCGTCAGATAATGATGATGTTAATTCGGATACGTGCATGGGAATTCCGAATACTTGTAAAACTAATATTCCCGAGGATATTGTGGAGGGGAATGCGGCGCATGGGAACTGGGAGCAGCGTGAGTTAGATATTCAAGTGGAGAGAGAAAGTGGGAGGCCTAATCCTAATATCTATTCTGACAAAGAAGTTATTGGGAGCCCACATGAGGAAACCAGGCCCAATTTAATTACTATTACGCCCAAACGGAAGTCTGGTTTTACTAAAAAGGCCCAGAAGACTTTTCGGCAACCCTGTAACTCAAATCAGGCCCAGGAGCCACCTTTACCTGATCTAAACTTGGAGGCGAAGATATCAGGGGATTCAGACCCTTTTGATATCGAAGCCATATTTAGAGAGGAGCGAGAAAAAGAGGGGGGATTGCAGGTTGGATCCAATCCGGAGGATCTTCTGGACAATCGTCCGGAGGATGCCGTGGATGGCCGGGAGGATGACCGATCTCATTTTGATCTGGAAGTCGAAAGAACCATGGAATTTGGCACTGCTTTGGGAATCGAGGTGGAAGGTTTCAACAATCACATTAAGAAACTTGTTTCTGGGGAAGCTGTGAATTATATTGCCCAATGAATTTTATCACCATAAATTCGAATGGAGTTTCAGATCCTAGAAAAGGCCCGTGGATTCGGAATCTGAAGAAGTTGCTGAAAGCTGATTTTATCGCGATTCAGGAGACGCATTCTGTTGGTTTGACGGATAGTGTTATTCGGAATTTCTGGGGCAACTCTAAGCTGGAATATGTAGCTGTTGATTCGGTGGGAAGGGCTGGGGGATTGGCAGCGATCTAGAATCCAGATTCTTTTAGTGCTCTGCAGGTTACCAAAAATCAGCGTTTTCTTTATATTTCGGGCCATATCACAGGAGTTGAGGGCATCGTCAATATTATCAACCTGCACGCCCCAAATGACGCTGGTTTAAGAAGGTCTTTTTGGAGAGAACTCTCTGAGGTTGTTACTCAGGAAGGGCATTGGTTGATTATGGGCGATTTTAACGAGGTGCGGGCAGAAAGCGAACGGGTAAACTCCAGGTTTGATAGTGGTCTTGCTGATGCGTTCAATAGTTTCCTGTTTAGTTCTGGGCTTCTGGAATATTCTATGGTGGGGGGTGTTTCACTTTTATTTCTGGTCATGAGGAAGTAAAAATGAGCAAATTAGATCGTTTTTTTGTCAATGATCTTTTTATGTCTCGTTGGCCCTGTGCTAAAGTGGAAGTGCATAATAGAAGTCTCTCGGATCATTGTCTGGTTTCTTTGTCCTGTTTCTCTGCTGACTTTGGCCGTGTCCCTTTTAGATTCTTTAATTCCTTGTTGGGGGATAGCAAATTGTTTGATTTGGTGGACCTAGTTTTTGGCTCGAATCAGTCGGGGGTGAAGTGGGACGCTGCTCTTGGAGAAAAAACAGAGGGACAATAAAGAGCTGGATTCTATGTTAGTTAGCATCGATCGCTTGGAATCCAAAGCCTCTATTGGTCCTCTCTCGAATGTCGAGAAAAAACTCAGAATTGATCTTAAAGCCAAAGTAAACAAGCTGGAATTAGCTAAGGTTAAAGACATTCAGCAGAAAGCCAGGATAAGATGGCTTAAGTTTGGTGACGAAAATAGTAAATTTTTTCATAAAGTGGTTTCTTTAAATGTGGCCACTAACCGGATCAACAGTTTGTGTTTTAATGGAGCGGTTGTTTCGGACCCGAATGTGCTGAAAACTGAGATATGGAGCTGGTTCAAGAAGCAATTCTCGGAACCTATCAGAAGAAGACCAGATTTCGATAGTGTTGGTCTCCCTAAAATGTCGGGTGAATCTCTGTGCGTTCATTTCACTGAATCTGAAATATTTACGGCTATTAAAAGTTGTGATGGCAGTAAATCCCCTGGCCCGGACGGCTTCTTCTTAAAATTTTTCAAGGTTTTTTGGGACAAACTAAAACCTTGGATTTTAGGGATGCTGAACGAGTTCTATTCCACGGGTTCTCTCAGTAAAGGATGTAACTCGTCTTTCGTGGCCCTCATTCCCAAAAAAAGTGATCCCCAAGTTTTAGCAAATTTCCGTCTGATCTCGCTTGTTGGCTCGATTTACAAAATTTTGGCTAAGGTTCTAGCAAATCTTCTAAAATCTGTTATCAATAATTGTGCTTCCCAGACTCAATCGGCTTTTGTGGGTGGTCGGGACATCTTGGATAGTCCTCTGATTGTGGGGGAAACGGTAGCTTGGGCAAAGAAAGTAAAATAAAAAATTCTAATCTTCAAAGTGGATTTTGAAAAGGCGTATGATACAATTAGTTGGAAGTTTCTTTGGAAAATAATGGAGAAGATGAACTTCCCCCTAAAGTGGATTGATTGGATGAAAGGATGCCTTACTTCGGGGATGGGCTCCATTCTCGTCAATGGCTCTCCTACTAAAGAATTCAAATTTAAGAGAGGGTTACGTCAAGGCGATCCTCTCTCCCCGTTCCTCTTTGTGGTCGCTATGGAGATAGTCACTTTATTCATGAATAGGGCGTGCAATTTGGGCTTGTTCAAGGGGTGCAAACTTCCTAATAGAGGTCCTGTTATTTCTCATCTTTGCTATGCGGATGACGTGCTCTTCATAGGTGAATGGTCGGCAGATAATATCTTAGCCTTAAATCGTCTTCTAAGATGGCTAAGCTTAGTTACGGGTCTTAAAGTCAACCGGAGCAAAAGTAAATTATATGGAGTAGGTGTTCCGTCCTCAGAGGTCATTGAGTTAGCAAAGCTGGCAAACTGTGAAGCGGGCCCCTTCCCTCTCTTGTACTTAGGCATCCCTATTGGAGTTAATATGAAAAAAGCCAGATACTGGAAGCCGATTCTTGAGAAATTTTCGGCAAAGTTATCTAAATGGAAAGCGAGACAGCTCTCTTTCGCGGGCCGAATGACTCTTGCTAAAGCGGTCCTAGGTAGCCTTCCCTCCTATTTCCTTCCATTATTTGCTGCCCCTAAATGTATTATTAATAAAATGGAAAAAATAAGAAGAAAATTTGTGTGGGGAAAATCGGTGACGGGACATAAGTTGAGATGGATCCGTTGGGACTTCATGATGAAATCAAAGAAATTGGGAGGAATGGGTTTAGGGAGGATCCAGTCGTTTAACCTAGCCATGCTTTCCAAATGGTGGTGGAGATTCGTCTCGTATCCGAATGAATTGTGGGCTTTGGTAGTAAAGGCGATTCATGGGGGTATGAGTGCGGTTACTCCTCCTTCCATTCCGATAAAAAAAACTATTCCGGGTTTTTGGAAAGACATTAGCTCGGTCGAATCAGCTATGGAGAAAACGGGGGTTATTTTAAAAGAAAATCTGGTGGTGGAAGGCGGCTCATGGAAATGGAGGACAGAACGCAATGGGGCGTTCTCTATTAAACAGGTGAGGCTGGATTTGGAGCCGGCAAACTCGGATGCCGAAGAAAATTCTGTTGTTATTTATGGCTGGAATTCATGGGCTCCTCCAAAGGTCAACTATCTCCTATGGAGAGCGCTTATCGGGAAGATCGCCTCTAGAGTCGGATTGGTTAGAAGGGGTGTCCCTCTCCTGGACTGCTCCTGTCCTCGGTGCGGCCTAAATGCGGAAGATCCGGATCACTTATTTTTTAATTGCATTTGGTCTCGTAGTGTCTGGTGGAACTTGTTAACCTGGATGAGAATTAAATTCCCAATCGAGATCTCCAACATTAAAGATCTGATCGGGTTCATTCATAACCGGCCGGGAAGTGCAAAGTGGAAACGTGTGGTCTATTCTGTAGCGTTGGCGACTACTTGGTGGATTTGGAAAGCTCGTAACGAGATGGTCTTTGAGGGTCGTTTCATTTCGGTCAGCAACATCGTTTAGCATGCGAAGGAAGACGCTTACTTATGGATTTGTAACCGGTCAAACGTGAGTATGGCCAGCTGGGAAGAATGGGGGGCTTTTGATATTTCGGTTATGTTGTAATCTGTTTTGTTGGGCTTTGCTTTGGCTCTCGTTTTTTTCTTTTGTTGTTTTTCTGTCGTTTCTGTTTTTTGTTTTCAGCTGCTGGCTGGCTCTTTATATATATATATATATATATATATATAAATAAAGTGAGTTTGTTGTTCAAAAAAAATAGAGGTATATAAATTGCTTTATATTTATAGTTTTATTTCACTAAAAGAGAGCTATATAAATTGCTTTATATTTTATCGTTTTTCACTAAAATAGAGGTATATAAATTGCTTTATATTTTATAGTTTTTTACTTGGGTTTTTTTGCATACGACATTTTTTTATTTTTTATTTTTCGTTAGAACAAATGATTTTTTTTTTTAGATTTTTGAGAACATTTTTTTTTTAAAAAACCTTTTGGAATGCATAGTTCTCACAGTTCTTGCAGCTCAAGGTGTTCTCATTTTACCATTTCCTTATATATATAGGGGTTTATGTTTTTTATGCTTATTGTTTAGTATTTTAAAATATGGTTTGTTTTATTTGTTTAAATATATTTTACATTAATGAGTAAAATTACCAATCTACCTTTAGGGGTGGTCACCCTTATGAAAAGGAAAACTTTCCACCCACTCAATCACCTTTTGCCATGTCAACTCCCCTTTCTAGTTTCCCTCTTACACAAAAACATAAGAGGTGGTCACCTCTCTTAGGTAGAGGCAAAGTTTTTTTTTTAATTTAAATTATGTATTTAAACAACCAAACGGTCAAAATTGAGATGGATCAAACGCGGTAACAAATCACCGAATTAAAGTACCCATGTGGTAAAGAAATGGTTGGCGGAGGTGTTCCCCGCGCGGTAAAGGGGTTTACCACATCCTTTACCGCTTCCACCCCGTGTTATGTGCAAGGCACATATTCAGACTTAACTTAAAATTTTAAGCTAATTAGTGATAAAGGACATAGTGTGTATTGGGTTTTACAAATAAAAGATTATGACTATAATATTAAAGTTAAAGGGTATTCATTGCAATTCAATACAAACACAAAGAAGAAAAGTGTAATTTACCCTTATTATTATCAATTAGATATTTTGAATTTTATACTTTTTGTGATGGTAGAATAGCTTGATATCACTTGGACATTCACATTCACATTTTATATATTTTGCAGGAATATGTAGCGGTGCATAGAGGGATTGTACCCAAACAAAATTGGAAAACTGACTAATCATCATTGGTCTATTACAAGTGGGATACCAAAATATATTGGATGTTGAATCATTCAATCTTAAACCAAGTTGATTGATTTCTCATGATTGAAATTAATATAATCAAAACTATATTTCTTTAATGATAGGTGCATTATGCAATAAAGCTTGTACAATTACCTTTTTCTCAGATTCATCTTCTTTGGATTGTTTTTGAAAAATGTGATCAAGCACATATGACGAAGTTGAGTAACTAAACAATTTCTTATTGACCATTTTCGTTTCAATTTTTGATGTTGCTAACTCTTGCTTAAGCATTGCAATTGTGTCAAGATGGACATTAATTGCAGTTTGTTTATCTATCAAAGTAGCTTTAAGCATCATTATAGTAACATCATTTTCACGGCTAAGGTCAACAAATTGTTTAGTTTTGCTACTCATTTTATCATATGCCTCTTTCATCTGATTATAATCATATTTCAGCAGATCATTGTGTTTTTTCAACTCTTGAATTTCTTTTTCTTTTCCAAAACATTCAATGCATTTGTCTGAACATTTTTGCTTCAAAATTTCATTTGTTTCATCAATTTCTTTGCATTTATATTTTAAAAATTCTTCCTTTTCAGCTATCTCTGCACATTTTTTATTCAAAACATCTTCGTTTTTAGTTAGCTTTACATATTCTTGTTTTAAGAACTTTTCTTTCATAACTATCTCTATATCTTTTTGTTGTAAAAACTCTTCTTTTTTAATAAATTCAGAGCAAGTTTGTTTTAAAAACTCATCCTTTTCAGTTACTTCTTTGCATTTTTGTTTCAAAAACTCTTCTTTGTCAGCAAGTTCTGTGCATTTTTGTTTCAAATTTTTTTCTTTTTCAGCACAGAACTCGTATGATTCTATGTCCTTTTCTAATTGAACGTTAGTTTTCTGTTCGACTTTTTCACTTTCATCTTGTTCATAAACTGACTCATTTTTCTTCTCTTCTTCATCAAATCGAGGCATCATAGTTTTAACAACTATGTAGGCCTGATCTTCTTCATCCCTTCTTCTTGACACCTCAAAGACTTCTTCTATGATTTTTGTGTCTTCTTTTATCTGCCCTCCATTAAAACCTGAGCTACTTTCAAAACATCCTACAGACATATCATACATTTCAAGAGATAAACTAAATTTCATCATTTCTTGAAAAGTAGAATAAACTCTATCAGAATAATCAGGTGTTTCATCGAAATGAATATCTCCTTCATCTTCTATCACTTTTTCAGAATGTTCTTTGGACATTTCTAGTGTTTCATCAAAACAAATTTCTCCTTCGTTTTCAATTACTTCTTCGACCATTTGTTCGGATTCCTCGATTTCTTTAGCTATCACCGCAACTGTCGCAACCCCCATCCCTTAACAACAACCCGGGAACGGGCGGCCGCGGCAAGTTTTGGTGGTATCTGTATTTTATCCATTTTGGCAGCGGAAATTTCATCAGGACCGTAATTAGGAAATATTTTATCAGAGTAAAATACCACACATTTAATATATTAAATACATGGGAAAAACCCAAGTTTCAAGTACACACATTTTCACAGGGATCAACCCTATTTTATTTAATAAAAGCATCTATTTATTTTAGGTAACTTTATAGCCACTTTTCCAAGCCTTCAGTGCTGTCCAGCTGGCTTCTATTTGGCTTTCACATTTTGTTACCTGAAACGCGTTTAAAAACATTTTGTCAGTGGGAAATACTGGTGAGTGAATCCCAGTTTAAGCAAGTTTAAATGAAAACCATTGTACAGTATTGAGGGCGTTCACGCAATTACATTTGTTTCCAAGTCATACCAATTACCACCCACGGTACTGTCAACCCGACTTGTGGAAATGTTACCCCTCGCAAGGCAGTAACAAATTTTGTATACAAAACCCCAACATACCGACGATAATTGTGTCCTTACAAATACTCAATAACTGTTTAATATATAATTAATCGTGTGAGGTTTTGTAAAAACAATTTGCAAAAAGGAGATTACTCACATTGCTGTCTAAGGTTTTCTGTAAGAGTTTCCTGGTGACAATCTATAAATTACACAAATGCACACGTGTTAGTATAATAACCCATTTTTAACATTAGTAATACCCTCCCCGAGACGACATTCCAAAGACTACGTCAGGCAGAACCACGACAGCCGTTACGGAACCCTAGATCATTCGGGCAGCGTATCTAATACGTATCCAGGGGTTATGATACTTACAACAGAGCAGAACTTCGTTATTAGGGGGTATTATACCCGAGAATTATGCCTACTATTATGAAATTGAGAGAGAGATCGAAGAAATGAGCGACGGAAACTGAAGGCCCGAGCTCCCATTATATAGGAGCTGAAATCGGGTTTCTCGCGGCCCGCGTAGACCTAAGGGTCGTTTTACGCGGCCTGCGTAGTAGGGATGGTAGGGCCTAGCTTGTCCGGGTCAGCACTATAGCTCCGACACGATGACGACACATGGCAGCTCAGGGTGTCGCCCTGATCCCTTGCTGTCGCGGCCCGCGTAGGCAGTAGCCAAAGGCTACGCGCCCCGCGAGGACCCCATTTTTTTTGTTTTTAATTAATTTTAATAATATTAAAGGTATTCGGGCCCTGTTTTCGCGTATGGGGTGTATTTTAGGACATATTGGGATATTTTAATTATTTTTAGGGTGTCGAAAATATTTTGAGGGTTGTTATATCCTCCCCACCTTGTTTTAGAGCTCGTCCTCGAGATCTACTGGAACAAGTATGGATATTTCCTTTGCATTTCTGATTCAAGCTCCCATGTGTCTCTTTTGGAGTCCCATTTCACTTTGACCAGAACAAATCTCTTGTGCTTGAGATTCTTAACCTTTCTGTCTTCAATCTGTAGAGGCCTCTCTACAAATTTAAGTTGTTCATTTACCTCTATGTCTTTAAGAGGTACCACTAGCGATTCATCAGCTAAGCATTTTTTGAGATTAGATACATGAAATACATCATGTATTCCTGCCATTACCTTTGGCAGTTGTAGCTGATAGGCTACAGGTCCTATTCTTCTAGTAATCTCAAAAGGTCCAACATACCTGGGACTTAGCTTTCCTCTCTTGATGAATCTTACCACTCCTTTCCAAGGAGAGACTTTTAATAACACTTAATCTCCTACTTGAAACTCCAACGGTTTGCATCTGTTATCAGCGTAGCTCTTTTGTCGATCACGTGCTGCTTTCAGTCGTTCCTTGACTTGAATGATTTTGTATGTTGTTTCTTGTACTATCTCAGGTCCAGATAGTTGCTTTTCCCTAATTTCTGCCCAACAGACTGGGGTTCGGCACTTTCGTCCATAAAGTGCTTCGAATGGTGCAGCATTGATACTTGTGTGATAACTGTTATTATAAGAAAATTCTATTAACGGTAAGTGTTCATCCCAATTACCTCCGAAATCAATTACACAAGCTCTAAGCATATCTTCCATTGTCTGAATTGTCCTTTCGCTTTGTCCGTCCGTTTGAGGATGATAAGCTGCGCTTAGATTCAACTTGGTTCCCATTGCTTTTTGGAAACTTGCCCAAAAATTGTCACACCCTGACTTTTGCGGAAGCGTGATTTGGTGTGACTTGCTTAATAGCATTGCATTCAACCATAACAAACAACTATATGATAAATCCAAGATGTTCATCCATTGATTAAGTTTTAAAACATTACATCATCATTGTCTCGAAACATAGACTTAAAATCCAAGTTACAAACCATATAAAATGTTTAGAGTTCCATAAGGACTCATCAAAAGACTTTAGTTAAAACCAGGTTTTGAAAGATGTGTCCCGTCCAGGATAAGACACTCTAACCAAACCCTAAGACACGGATGACATCTTTTATTCTCAACATGACTTGAAACTCCAACGCCCGCCAGATCCATACTTAGTTTCCTGAAATACATGTAGTTTGAAAACATCAACAAAAGTTGAGCGAGTTCATGTGTTTAGTAGGTGTGCACAAATAAACCTTGAAAACCTTTGTAAGTATGTATGTATGTATGTACGTACTTGTAAACTGGTATGAAGCAACAAGGAAAAACAGGTCAATTAATGTGTAGCTAATATATTAATATAAGTGACATGGTATAGGAAGCACTCAACCCTGTAAGCGTATTTTTAGCTTGGTTTCTTTAGAAATCCTCCATAAATCTTTAGATCTATAAGTATTATTACTCACATTAATCATTATTTTTCAAGAAAACAATATATTCTTTCAAGTTCATGTCTTGCATGAGGATGATTTATAAATCTCTAACATTTTCATCCTCTCATCTTGCTAGATTATGTTTTTAATCATGATCTAGCAAGATCATATAATGATCTACATCATTTACGCAAACCAACAATCATCAAGCATCATAACAACACTAAACAACATGATTTATTTAAGATTTCTTATAGTTCTATGCTTATGTTCATGTTTCATCTTCAAGTTTCTTAGTGTTCTTCATGATTTTCAACATGTATCATTCTTTAACCACTTGAAATAGATGTAAAATGGAAGGATTTGTGTTCTTACCACTAGCTCAAGGCTAGGGATGATCAATGTAAGAAATGCAGTGGATAAAAGCAATCGGTGAAGGTCCTTCAAGCTTCAAGGCCTCCAAGCTTCCTAACTTAGCTTCTTACACGTCTAGACCACCTTGGAATGCATGGAAGAAGGTTGAAAATGGAGGTGGTGTGGTGGAGGTGTGCGGCCGTGAGCTAGTGGGTGAAGAAGAAGAAGATGGGTGTTGATTTATGGAATGAGAAATGACTAAAGTCTTATGGTTTATATAAACGTTTATCCAATGTATAATGGTATAAGGCATCTTTGTGTAGCATATTCTAGACAAGATCCATTAAAGTATTCAAGAAAATCCCAAGTGGGGGCCACTTGGGCGGGATTTTGATGAGGGGGGGGGTGAAGTGTGAAATTTTGGAAGTTGGGGGTTTAATGTGCAAACTAGAAGGTTTAAGTATGTTTAAGTGTGTTTAGGTGTTTTTATGATTTTTAAGGTGTTCTACCACCAATACTAGCTTAATATCATAAAAACATTACTTCTAGTAAAATTTTGATGTCCCGGTTATTGTCCGGATGTTCGGTTCGTTACGGTTCGTTAAAGTGCTGAATTGCGCAGTTTCACCAAGTATGAAGCACTCTTTTGTGGCAGTTTTAATTCCCGACACTTTGTAAGTTGTTTTAGACAACAAAACATAAATTTTGCATGATATTATTGTGTTAAATAGCTGGTTATAGCTGAATTGTGCTGATTTTCTGCAGAATTCTGCATTTTATATAAGTTTTAGGCACTTTCCGGCACTTAAACTATCTCTAGGAAGGCAGTTTTGTGATCCTTACTTTCCTACACACTATACTAGTGTAATACTTGGTTTCTGGCTCATTATGTGTCTCAATATAATGTCGTGGGGTTTTCAGTTGAATATGGAACATCAAAGGACTACTGTTTCCGATAGAAGATGAAAAAGTAATAAATACTGCAAAGCATTCGATCAATAATGAAAGAGCAGTTAGGAGGTACACTGGAATATAAAATGAATGCATGTACCATTGTCTTAGCACACGATCGTGTTAAGACTGCTTTATTTTTGATAAACCAAACGGATTTAGAGCAAGTCAGTAAATAAACAATTAAATCCATGTATGAGATGTGTAATTGAGATTAGCGCAAGCTTCAATCTAGTGAAAACATCACCGCAAGGCGTCGAAAGAAACGAACGATTTTATTGGAGTCGTAGGACGAACAAGTCTACTACGACTCGAAACAAAAGAAGCACTTGCAAAAATGAATTTGAATATGATGCCCTCAATACATCATATGACGTCTTGAATTGAGTATACGAAATAGACAAGTTCAAGTAATTGAACTTGGTTTCAGTGCAAACTGGCAATAAACGTGTGTATCGACAAGGAATCTCGGCATGGTTACAAAGATAAACCATGAATATAACTTGAAAAGAAAAGAAGTTTCAAGAAAGTGTGCTGGCTTGATAACAAAGGAGCCAACAATTACAATAATGTAGGTTATTCGAATCATAAACCAATAGTTAGCTTTAGCAAAATAATATTTGAACCTTGACGAAACGCCTTTTCCGAAACGAAACCACATGTGTAACAAATGGTGCTTGTGTAGCATATGAATTTTCAAGAAATGAAGTAATGAGTATTTGCTAAAATGAAAAAAAAGGACTAAGTATCGAGACAAAGAAGTGTTTGCTCTAACGAAGGAAATTATCATGATGCAACCACCAGTAAGAGAAGTAGAGATGTAAAAATCTACTTGCTAGAAGCAAAAGTGGGGAACCTCAATAGAAGAAAATTGGGTACTTTATCTGTTTGGTTAACTGAAATAGTATATGTGTCAGAATAATGGGGTTTGCTTGAGTTAACAGGTGTGGTTCCTAAGTGACAACCTTTACGAGTTTTGACCTAGGTTCCCAAAGGTCCTAAGTGCATGTTTTCTAGATTCTCAAAGTTTTGTATTCTGTGTAAAACTGTTTTGTGTATCGTGTGTAAAACACAGCATTAGTGTATGTTTAAAGAAAGTTATTGTCTCACAATTCCTCGGTATACTTTCTTCCTGAATTCACAGCTAATGACACTCGATCAACGATCAGTCTTAAAATAGTAATGGGATCCTCACAGTTAGTTAAATGAATAATTCGTTAATCCTCAGCAAGGGTTACCGACTCTTGTTGGTTAGCTCGTTCGGTTCCTGGTAGTTGATGCTCATTTGAAAACCATTGTCCTTCTTCTTGACGAACAGTACTGAAACTCCCTAGGGCAAAGAGCTTGCCTTATAAATCCCCAATCTGGCAACTTCTGAAGCTGCGTTGACGATTCTTGTATCTCAGGAAGTGCAAGTCGATAGGGTGCCTTGGCTACAGACGCGGCGCCTGGAACCAAATCTATGCAAAATTTGACTTGTTTTTTAGGAGATAATCCTGATAAGTCTTTGGGGAAGACTCCAGGAAGTTCTCTCATCACAGGGGTATCTTTGAGCTTAGGCTCTTCGGCTTCTTTGTCCACGACACGAGCCAATATGAAAAAGGAAACACATCCTTTGCGCGAAAACTTCCGTGTCTTAAAAGAAAGATAATCCGTAGGGGCGTATCATGCTTCATAAATCACGATCGTTTCTTTGTTCGTCATCGGGATGTGGATAACAATCTTCGCTTGATTGCTCGACAACCAATCCATCCCAATTACCACGTCGAAGCTTCCCTTTAGCTAGTTCTATCGAGTACGGGTTATCTAACTTACTTACTATTAAATCAAGTATACTCTGAAGCTAAAATTTAACAACAGTATCAAATAGCACAGATGCATAACGTTGACTAGTATGGGACGTACCCGTAACCACATTTGGATCCTGGCGTGCTTCCATAGCTCAGGTGTTGGACATTCTTCCATGATCTTGTTTAATCTCCCTTGGGCAATCCTTTCTAAAGTGCCCCACGTCGCCGCAGTTAAAACACCCTTGACCTCTCTTTCCACGTCTCGTCTTATGCCAACACGTTTCCCTGCAGTGCCCCACCTTGCCACAGTTATCACACTTTCCATCTTTACATCGCCCGGTATGATGACGTCGACACTTGTCGCATTTAGGTAGTTTACCCATGTACTATTTTCCCTTTTTGGCCTTGTTGTTTTTATTCGCCTGAGTTCCCTGCTTGAAGTTTGCGAACTTTCTCTTGTTATCTCCAGATGGCTTCACAGGAGTCTCCTTTTTCTCTTCAGAGATTGAAAATTCTCCTAGTCTAACCACTTCTTCAGTGAGCGTCACACTTAAGTCGATAGCATCGGTGATTGTTGGAGGTTTAGATGTTGTCACCAGGCTTAGAATCTGAGGTGCCAATCCCCTGATGAAACGTTCGATCGTCTTAAATTCTGGTTTTACCATGTAGGGGACAACACGAGATAGATCATGGAATCTCTGCACGTACTCAGCTATCTTTGGACCTTCCATCTTCAAGTTCCAGAACTCAGTTTCCAACTTCTGGATTCTGCTCTCGAACAGTACTTCTTATGCATTAGTTCTTTCAGTTCGTCCCATGTCAAAGCATACGCAGCAGCCTCGCCTAACGTCTGAACCTGGAGGTTCCACCATGACAGAGCCCCATCTCGAAGCAGTCCGGAAATGTACGTGACCTGATGCTCTGGGGCGCATTTGCTCAACCGCAAAATAGAATCCGTCTTCTCAACCCAGCGCAGGAAGGCTACGGCACCCCTAGTGCCGTCGAAATCATGGGGCTTGCAGCCCAAGAACTGCTTGTAGGTGCAGCCTGCGACATAAGCAACATCATTCACGTAAGGCATTAGCAAAGCACACTTGGAAATGTCCAAACGTTTTGTAATGTGTCTTAAGTGACTAAACATTACCGTTGGGTGGGTTATTTCCTGAGGTACCACCGCTGCGTTCAGAGCGAAGGGCCTCGTGTTGTGCGATGGCCTGTGAGATGCGCTCTTGTAACTCTGCCTCTGTCGTCGGCAGGGGGTTATTGATATTGGTGTTCCTTTGAATCGACATCTTCTAAGAAGAAGATTGGTTAGGTCAGGTCTTATTAAAGTCACAGGCACATAAGCACCTATTTAATGAGTAAGACCTAGGAGGTGTATTTACATGTGTATATACGCAGTCGTTATAACAAGCAATCATATAACATCACAATTATAGCACAAACTTGTAGGTAGGAACATATTTAATGAGAACATAACAAGCAAGCACGTAGCATCACAATTATAGTACAATCATGCAAATCAACAACATGCTTAGTGAGGACATGGTGACGGAGCTTTCGTTATTTACCAACCACAATCACATTGTTTACAAAGTGCATTACATCAAAAGGGACACAGGGTCACCCTACCCTTGTCTAATAAGTCTATCAGTGTATCAAAATCACGTGGTCGAAAGTGGTCTTTAAAAGTCTCTACAATCTCGGCTCATTAGTAGTGTCTTTACCCAAAAGTAATGCAATCCGCATAAAACCAACAGCCAACTATACTGGTGTCTGAGGTGGAGGAGTGAAGAAAAGCAAACTGCTCACATGTGCGAGCTCCTTCTCGAGCTCGTATACACGGTGAAATAAGTAACTGATCTGCTGCTCAATAGTAAAGAAACGAGCATCAACACCTAGGGGAGGTGTAAGAGCAGCAGGTGAGTGTGCAAAAGAAGATGGTGATGAACATGGAGGATTAAAGTATACTGGCATAGACAGGGTGGAGGGTGAGATATCAGCACAAGCTCCGAAACTCTACGACTCAAAACCTCAAACTGTAGCTGAAGTAATAGGAGTAACTCATCCGTGTGTAGCCTCCATAATGTGAGGGATGGTAAGGGTCTGAAATCAGCATAGTGTATGGTAGGGACCATTGGAATGGCTCGTCCAACGGTGAAGAAATGAACAGTGCAGCCTGAAGGATCTGTGGAAAAGCTGCTGATACAAAAGGGTTCATCGCGCGGGTGCTGGCCAGAAGTACCTTCCTCTGAATGGGGTGCAGGTATGTCCAGAAAGAAAAACGATAGGCATGATGGTGTGATGGACGCCGGTCTCTATAGGGGAAAAGGAACAACATCAGCGGGTGCAGGTGCAGCAGTAAATGTCTCAACAAAAGGAAGATCCACAGGTGCAGGTACTGGGTCTGGTACAAGAGGTGCAATGTCTGGTAAACCAAAAGAAACATGGTCAGGATCAGGAATCGGCTCAAGATTAATAGGCGCATCATCAGGCTAACCCAAAAGGAACAGAAGCTAGCTCAGGAGTAGTCTCTGGGTCATGTGGAAGTGTGGGATCTCGAGCAGGTGATAGTACGGTCGACATAGCGGCGTCGTTACCTAAAAATTTTCAGTCTGGCCGTCTGTAAAGCTCCAGATGTCACAGACTCAAAGGAGTCTGAAATCGAGTGTAAAACAGAAGCAGAGGATACTTCAATGCAGGAATCTCAGGAGGTAGAATAGCAATAACATTCTCAGCTATCTCTCCATCACCCTGGGCGTCAACAGGAGGATCATCAACAAACAAATCAACGTCATCGTCCAACAAATCGTCAAAAAGGCAGATCCTCGGGAGGAATGACTACGAGAGGTACGGCATTGAGGATCGGAATCATGATGTGCTCATCATCGGAATGACCAATGATGAGGTGGTCATGGACCGAAACAAGAGTGACAAATGGATCCTCGTCAGGGGAACCATCAGCAAGGGTAAATCATCGCCAAGATCTGGTAGCGCGAATGGTTGGGAGTCGTTCTCGTCTTTGGTCAGCATGTCAGGGTCACTCTCAGTGTCTGACGTAAATATCTCTGGCGCAGGTGCAGTCTCATTATCTGTGGCGGTGGCCATAAGGTCGTTAACATCTGACAACTCGCTCTCTGAAGAAGGTGACATGTGTGCTGGTACATAATAATCATAGCCTGTATATCCATAGTAATCACTAACACTTAGTGTATTGCAAGCAAAGACAATTCATCATGTAATCATGTATTCACATTATTTTTCATGAAACTTTCTATCCTTCCTAGTCTCCCAGACTAAACCACCTAGTCTCCCAGACGGAACTCCCTAGTCTCTTAGACTAAACTTCCCAGTCTCCCAGACTGAATCATAAACATAAACTTTGAAATGTGTTTCATGTCTTTTGTTTGTAAAAATGTTTGTTTCCTGGATCTGGGCGCTTCGTGTATGCAATGAAAATATGTTTGTAAAAACGTTTTTGTGAGAACCCTAATGATTGTAGTCTAGACTCGAGAAGGAATCCTAGTTCGCTACAATCGAAGCTCTGATACCAAACTGTCACACCCTTACTTTTTGCGGAAGCATGATTTGGTGTGACTTGCTTAATATCATTGCATTCAACCATAACAAACAACTATATGATAAATCCAAGATGTTCATCCATTGATTAAGTTTTAAAACATTACATCATCATTGTCTCGAAACATAGACTTAAAATCCAAGTTACAAACCATATAAAATGTTTAGAGTTCCAAAAGGACTCATCAAAAGACTTTAGTTAAAACCAGGTTTTGAAAGATGTGTCCCGTCCAGGATAAGACACTCTAACCAAACCCTAAGACACGGATGACATCTTTTATTCTCAACATGACTTGAAACTCCAACGCCCGCCAGATCCATACTTAGTTTCCTGAAATACATGTAGTTTGAAAACATCAACAAAAGTTGAGCGAGTTCGTGTGTTTAGTAGGTATGCACGAATAAACCTTGAAAACCTTTGTAAGTATGTATGTATGTATGTACTTATAAACTGGTATGACGCAACAAGCAAAAACAGATCAATTAATGTGTAGCTAATACATTAATATAAGTGACATGGTATAGGAAGCACTCAACCCTGTAAGCGTATTTCGTACCACCCCTCCAGCGGAACGACATAGTCACCACATGCGGCCAACTCGCAGGCCTATGGGTGGGGCTCGCAACACCCAATAGATCTATTACTCATGCCCCTCGGTCCTTATACAAGGATTAATGGTCTTAAGTTAACGCCTACCCATTCACATGATCTAGCAGTACATTACTTACCTAATCATACCACTTGTAATTGTTTGTGAACAGTATGTAACATGTATTTCACCCCCGAAGTTATAAAACCAAAAACAGTTAGAGAAAAAGGGGGTCATGAACTCACAGTTTTGCGTTCTTCGAATCCGCCTGTAACTCAAAGTTTCCTCTGGTGTACACGACTACCTACAATGTACTATGGTCTTATTAGATGAGTGGGTCGTGCCTTGACTTAGTATTATTTAGTGCCCTTGAGTTACGTTTCCAAGTGTCTTCATCATTATTCCAAGTTATATAATTATTTTTCAAAATAATAAATATTTTAACTTAAATTATATTTATTAAATTTTGGAATAATTGTTAAAACAATATATATCAACTTAATACTTCCCAAGTATTTATACTTGTATATTCTTCCCAAGGATGGGGTATCTTTCACTTGTATAGTCTTGCCATGTATTAGGGTCGTATTTCGGTGTGTGTTTATACGTACGTGGATACGTATTTTTATTGTATTCATTAAGTATTCTCATACTTAATTAATTATTAAACTTTCCGGAATATTATCTTTAATAAATACCCAATATATATTTCCAAAATATATTTTAAGAAATACTACTTAGAAAAATAATTCATACTTTTTCTTTTGGCAAAAATATTTGTAGTCCCAAAATAATATATATTCAAGTCTCACTTAGAAAATATTTATAAACTTATTTCCATTCAAAATAATGTATTTCAAGTTTACTCAAGAAAAAATATATATCTTTCCCAAAAATAATATATCTTCTAATAATTCCAAAGAAAACTTATATTTTTATACTTGTCAAAAATATGATATACTCTTGAAGTAATGGTGAAAATCATATTTCATTCCTTTGTATCCAAAATATTATTTACCAAAAGATACTTTGTGAATATATTTTCCGGAATATTTTGTAAGTTACATTTCTTGTTCGGTTTCGCCAATATTTTTGTGTGTAACTTGTGTGCTTATTCCTTGTTATTTTGATAATATTTTGGATTGTAATCCTCGGTATTTTGATGTGTTACATTATTGCATGCCCTAAAATAAGATAGCTATTACACAAAGTATACACATAATCACACATGTGTGTCTTCAATGTACATATATTCTAAATATATATTCATCCACTTTTATTTATAAAAACCAACCTCCAACACTTATATTTTTGTAACAAAAATTATGGCAAAGTTTATATGGAAAACTCTTGGTTAAAATACACTTGTGAATATTTGTTTAAAAATATTTTTCTAAGTGTTTATATTTTTAGAAAATTTTGCCATAGTTTCCCCTAAAAATGGAGGTTTCCATGCTTTCAAGCATATCATTTGCTTTTGTAAAATATCGTCACAAACAATTTACAATCATCAACAAACAACATTCACTTACCAATCTTGCCAAAATCATGCATATTCTACTACTTCATGAACTTGAAAGTTTGTAAAAATTTGTAGTAACTTGGTAGCGCGTTTAATAAGTTTAGTTACCCTTTAAAGTGTGGTTATTTATATAAAAACATCATTCTTGTATGATCTAGATGTTTACAACTTGTAATCATATTTTTCAAAAATATTTCTTTATGTATTCTTTTTGTTACACAAGTGTTTCTACACTTGTTTAACCACTAAAAATAAGATTTGTTTCTGTAAGAACCAAGTTTTAGCAAAACTTATATTTTTAGCTTGGTTTCTTTAGAAATTCTCCATAAATCTTTAGATCTATAAGTATTATTACTCACATTAATCATTATTTTTCAAGAAAACAATATATTCTTTCAAGTTCATGTCTTGCATGAGGATGATTTATAAATCTCTAACATTTTCATCCTCTCATCTTGCTAGATTATGTTTTTAATCATGATCTAGCAAGATCATATAATGATCTACATCATTTACACAAACCAACAATCATCAAGCATCATAACAACACTAAACAACATGATTTCTTTAAGATTTCTTATAGTTCTATGCTTATGTTCATGTTTCATCTTCAAGTTTCTTAGTGTTCTTCATGATTTTCAACATGTATCATTCTTTAACCACTTGAAATGGATGTAAAATGGAAGGATTTGTGTTCTTATTACTAGCTCAAGGCTAGGGATGATCAATGTAAGAAATGCAGTGGATAAAAGCAAGCGGTGAAGGTCCTTCAAGCTTCAAGGCCTCCAAGCTTCCTAACTTAGCTTCTTACACCTCTAGACCACCTTGGAATGCATGGAAGAAGGTTGAAAATGGAGGTAATGTGGTGGAGGTGTGTGGTCGTGTCACACCCTGGCTTTGCAGAAGCGTGGTTATTTTGGTGTGACTTCTTAATACCATAGCTTAATCATAACAAGCTATATGAAATAAAAACCATGCAAGATCATCCATAGATTTAAGTTTTAAAACCAAAGTAACATAACATTGTCTTAGGGACTACAACACCATAACATAAAACATTGTTTTGAAGGACATAAACATCAACAAGAATAATACGCAGTTTAAGACTTGTGACTCGTCCAGGAAAAAGTCACATTTCCTAAACCTGGATGACCTCGGAACCCATATGCAGCGGGAAAACATAACATACCGCGCTAGATCTTTAATTCCCTGAAATACATGTAAGTTGGAAAAATCAACAATAATGTTAAGCGAGTTCATGTGTAAGTGAGTAAATAAACCTGTGTATGTATAAAAACCCTGGTATGTATAAAAATCCTGGTATGCAGCAAATAAGGAAAAAGAGATCACCAATGGTTTGCAAGGCCATTGATATGTGTGAAGTGCAAGAAGGAAGACTCAAACCTAGCAGATTTTGCGATGGGTACAAAGTCACCCCGAGGTCCGCACTGTTGGACCTGGAGTTGGGCTCGCTACACCCAGATAGATCTACCGCTTACGTCCCTCGGTCCTATAATGAGGATTAATGGCCTCCAGTTCCTGCCTACCCACTCACATGATCTAAGTAGTAACCCTCCTTACGCTAACCATGTGACAACTCGAAATTCCGACATCCTTTATTTGCATTTAATGCACGTTGACTTTGACTTGTTTGACTGGTTTGACTTATAACTGTACACTGATTGTAATTTGAGATGATTGTTGGATATGCTACGTGCTGATATGATAATACTTATTGTGATGGTTGCATGCATATGTGTTTAATGATTTAATGGGAACCTGTTGTAAACACTCAGACTATTAAGCCCTGTGTAAACTCGACGAAACACATGTGCCATTCGTCATATACCACCCGACGAAACAGGTGTTTCGCCATCAACATCTCGACGAATCAAATGTGATTCGCCGGCCCGTCAGTTTCGCCAAGCCCAGTAAGGGCCCAAAACACTTAGACGCGTATAAGTTATACGGAACCGCTCAATTCGTCACTTGAGCAAAACAGAAAAACCCTAGAGCTCCCACTCCTGTGTGACGGCAGATTAGAGTTCTCGAAGCCTCGTTAAGAGATTAAACCTTCGTACTATCGACCTCGGTTAGTCATATGTTTGTTTAATCGATTTCATGACTCTTGATTTCTGAATTCATGCTTAGGTATATGTTTGATTTATAGAATGGTTATGAATATGATGATGTTGTTTCGTTATGCATGCTTAATCGATTTCACAGCTATATCTGAAACGTGGTATTGATTTAGGGTTTCTTATAAACAAGATCAGATTGTTGATTTTGATCATCAGAATAGTAGGTTGATAATGTTAAATCCGGGAATGTTGTTGGATGGCCTAGGGTTAATTCATGGCTTTAGTTATGATTGGAAATCACGGATATTGATGTTTTGCTGGATGAATATCGTATGACTTGTGTATGATGATGGTTGTGTTATTTCGGCTGCTAACATGATTAGGGTTTCTGTGTATTTCGTAACTGCTGTAACTGTGTTTACGAATCAGACATTCGACGAAACAGGAATCTCGGCGAAACAGAATGTGTTTCGCCAAGAGTCGTCGACGAATCAGAATCCTGTTTCGCCGAACAAGGCCACGATGAAACTGAAGGTGTTTCGTCAATATCTGTGTTTCGCCAACATGTGTGTTTCGCCGAATAGCTGATCTGTGCAGGAACTTGAGTTAATTCTGTTAAGTGTTAACTGGAATATGTAACTGCTGTTAAATGTTAAACATGACTGGTATGACTGTGATTACGTGTTACCTGCTTACACATGAACAACTTAAACACAAACTGATTATGTATACGTGCATACCTTAGGACGTGACTGATTAACCGTGAGCACATACTTAGCATACCGAGCGAAACGAGGTGAGTTCACACTCTTTCTAAGGCATGGGATTCCCGGTGGTTTGGGAATGGGTTAAGAAATTAAAAATGGAACCTACATATCCTCCTTGGGTAGGATATGTACCGCCATCCTCCATGGGTAGGATGCCAATATTAATCCTGCGTATTCTCCTTGGGTAGAATACATACGTTCGTCCTCCTTGGGTAGGACAACAAACCTTAACGCATGCTCGTCCTCCTTGGGTAGGACAAATCACACTCGCTACGGTCCTTGGATCAAGAAGGGCACGTACAAATACGACTAGTCAACACTATTCATCGCACGCATGCCTGGACTGGCAGCAAGGACTAACGCGATACAATTTCTAAACTTCGCAAACATGCCTGGAATGGCCGCGAACTATACTTTAATCTTCGCAAACATGCCTAGAGGGCCGCGATGCTATTACATACGATTTACGAAACGAACATTATAACTAAATAACCAACTGTGAACTCGCTCAACTAGTTGTTGACTCTCTGTCACATGCCTTGCAGGACCATAGGTACTTACGGAGCTTGCACGGGAGGCACGGTCGTTGTGGACATGGATCGTGAATGTGTTGTTAAACATTATAACATTTTGTACTTAAACTTATGTTGGGTTTTACATTAATGCTTCCGCTACACACTTGTATATATTTGGTTTTGTAAACACCTATCGTATTGATGAATGACTTTTGATATATATATATTTATGTTCAATATGATTGGTGGCTTGATCCTGGTCATGTCACGCCTCCAAGCGGTGGTACTCCGCGTGTGGATTTTGGGGGTGTGACAAACCATACCATGTATAAAGTACTTGTAATCATAGTAACATGTATTTCACCCCCGCAGTTTAGAAAACTGAAAACAGTTAAGAGAAAAGGGGGACATGAACTCACCGTGGTGCGTCTCTACCAAGTATACCTCCAAATCAAGCAGCTGTGTGACGACCTACACGTACTAACTCTATTAGACGGACGGCCGTGCCTTAGCTTTAAGGTTTAAGTTTTTGGGAAATAGTTAGACAACTATTTCGTGTTTACATTCTGTATACTTGGTAATCATTTTCCTTCCCAAGGATGGGGGATTTAATACAGGTGTGTTCGTAAATCTTTGAAATATATTATTAAGTCTCACTTAAAATATATTTTATTTCTAACTCCAAAATATAAATATTCTTCTCAAAAATATTATATTTTCTATTACATAAATTTTCCCAAAATAATACCTCGACAAAAATACGCGTTAAGTCATATTTTCTTAAAATGCGTAAGTTATGTTTTAATGATCGAGTGGTAATAATAATTACCGGTGTAACTTATATATTTATCGTAGAGACGTTCGTATTATTTTGGATCCATTAATCATTCGATAGTATTATTTTTACCCTAAAAATAATACTAGTATTTTCACAAAATAATCATAAACACATATCAAGTGACATTATGAAAAATATATACTAAATATATATTTACCAAGTTTTATTTTGTGAAATCCCACCTCCGATGTTTTGTAAATAAAGTCATGGCGAAATCTATAATTCGAAAACACGTTAAAAATGTATTTCTAACACTTGCAGTGAAAATATTTCTAAGTGTTAGGTTTTTGGAAAAAATTCGCCAGAGTTTTCCCCTGTAACTGGAGGTGGCCACGCTTTTAAGCGTATCATTTTCTTTTACAAACCAAACCAACAATTCTTCTTATTTAACCAAAATAATATTCAACGCATCAAACTAGTTAATAAACATGTAATTCGCAAGAATCTCATGAACTTGTAGTTTTTCCAACACTATGATGTAAATCCCCATACTTTTAGCGGATCTTTATATAAAACAATCCGATTTCGTAAAAACCTCGTTTTTAGGGAAATTTCGTCTTTACAACTTCTCGTCATCTTTTTCAAAAATAGTTATTTTGTCGAAAGTGTGTGCTACACAAGTGTTTACACACTTGTGTGTTCTAAAAATCATTCGTGTTAGTGTAAGATCCGTCTTTAGAAAACATGATTTCTTTGATACTTGGTTCTTTGAAAATACCGCTTGTAGATGCGTAGATCTACTAGTTTTAAACACTATTTCACAAGCAAAATCGCTTTTACACAAGTTCATGGTTCGTGTGTGGTAGAGTTCCATCCTTTAACCCTTATCACTTCCAAAACAACTTTATGTCATGATCCATGATCATGACCAAGCCGGGTTAAATGATGATCTGAGCTACCACAACATAGATCGGGCCTAAATAACTACACAAACCAAATACTACATGATTTACACAACAAACAAGCTTTTAACCATCACTTTTAGTGTTTTTAGTAGACTTTTATGTATCAACTTGTATGTTCATGACTTTTAACCGTTACAAATCATTTTAACCACTTCAAAATAGTTCGAGAGGGTGATTCAAGCAACTTACAACTAGCTCGAGGCTAGGGAAGAATCTAGGCGCAAAATGAGTGGATAAAAGCAATATGGTGAGGTCCTTCGCCTTCCGAATGCACCAAGCCTCCTTATACGTGATCCTTAACGCTTGTATGAACTTGGAATATGAAGATCAAAGCTCGAAAAATTGATGGGTGCAAGAGGGTGTTCAGCCGTGAGTTTCTTGAGGGAGAGAGAGGGTTGTTTTGAGTGGTGAAAAGTGATGAATGATCATGTGTACATAGCTTGTTACTTATAGGCAATTATCAAGGTTATGATCCAAGAGTCCATATGTCTACTAGATATGGAACAAGTTGATTAAAATAATCAAAAGAGTACAAGATATGGTCACAATGTGACCGAGTTCGGCCAAAGGGGGGGGGGGGTATCTAGTTCACTTCCAACCAATTAGTTAATGTATAGTTAGGTTAATTTAATTAGTTAAGTGATTAACCCGGTTAGTAGTGTGTTGTGCTTTACAGTGGGTGTTAGGGTATTCAGGGACCCTAACTGGCTCAGAAAAAGATAAGTAATGTTATTAACAATATTTTCATGTTCCGGGTATAGTCCGGTTGTTCGGTTGGATAGAGATCCGTTAAAGTGCTTAACAAAGCTTTAAAGTGTCGTTATTATTATTTTTTTTAGTGACACAACTTATTTCTCCAAAGTGTCGGGAATATTTTCCTCCTGTTTTGGCACTTTATTAGTTAGCCAAATGCTGAATTGTTTATTAAAGTGCTGAGTCTTTGTGCTTAAACCACGTTTTAGGCACATCCAGTCATTGTAACTTATTCCTAGAGACGCAGTCTACAACCCTTATATCCCTACACTCACCACTAGTGTAGCAAACTATCTCAGGCTCTTACAGGCCTCAGAGGCAGTACCTGCCTGGTGCTAGTTATGACAGCACGTTTAATAGGGTATTCCGTTCATTGTGCTACTGTGCTTTTGGTGCATCGAGGTTATCACAAAGGTGCTGTAAGCAAAACATGGAGTGACAGCAAGTAAAGTATGATGCAAGTAAGTACATGTATCAGCATTCAAGTAGCAGTTTATCCACAAGTTCAAGTAAGCACAGTAATTAAGCAGTAATTGATTATTAATTAAGTCGTACGGATACCTGGTTTAGTGAGGGTTGTCACAGGCCGTGAGCTAGTGGGTGAAGAAGAAGAAGAAGAAGATGGGTGTTGTTTATGGAATGAGAAATGACTTAAGTCTTATGGTTTATATAAACTTTTATCCAATGTATAATGGTATAAGGCATCTTTGTGTAGCATATTCTAGACAAGATCCATTAAAATATTCAAGAAAATCCCAAGTGGGGGCCACTTGGGCCGGATTTTGATGAGGGGGAGGGGTGAAGTGTGAAATTTTGGAAGTTGGGGGGTTTAATGTGCAAACTAGAATGTTTAAGTATGTTTAAGTGTGTTTAGGTGTTTTTATGATTTTTAAGGTGTTCTACCACCAATACTAGCTTAATATCATAAAAACATTACTTCTAGTAAAATGTTGATGTCTCGGTTACTGTCCGGTTGTTCGGTTCGTTAAAGTGCTGAATTGCACAGTTTCACTAAGTATGAAGCACCCTTTTGTGTCAGTTTTAATTCCCGACACTTTGTAAGTTGTTTTGGACAACAAAGCATAAATTTTGCATGATATTATTGTGTTAAATAGCTGGTTATAGCTGAATTGTGCTGATTTTGTGCAGAATTCTGCAGTTTATGTAAGTTTTAGGCATTTTCCGGCACTTAAACTATCTCTAGGAAGGCAGTTTTGTGATCCTTACTTTCCTACACACTATACTAGTGTAATACTTGGTTTCTGACTCATTCTGTGTCTCAATACAATGTCTGTCTATCTACTGAACTCTGTCAGCATTTTTCTGATTTGCCGGGTAACTGTGCTTGCTGTGTTTCGTGCATCTTTTGAGTCAATAAAGTTCTCATGCAATAATGACATGACTTTGAGCAATATATGATGCACATGTATGTATATGGTACTAATCAGAAAGCAATTCGAGTCATAAATTGTAATTCAACATAGTCATTAATCATTAATTATTGTCTAATTAATTGTACGGATGCATGCAAATTTGGCAGTTGTCACAAAAATGAGAGGTAAAACGACTATCCCTATCAGAAACAATTGATAAAGGAATTCCATGTAATGAAACTATTTCATTTACATATAGCTTAGCTAACTGTTCCATACTGAAAGTTTCCTTCTGTCACACCCTGGCTTTGCGGAAGCGTGGTTAATTTGGTGTGACTTCTTAATACCATAGCTTAACCATAACAAAGCTATATGAAATAAAACCATGCAAGATCATCCATTTAATTAAGTTTTAAAAACCAAATACAATAATATTGTCTCAACGGAAACACATCCTAACGACATTGTTCAACAAACACAAACATCAACATGACATAAACACAGTTTAAGGACTGTGACTTGTCCAGGAAAGAGTCACATTCCCCAAACCCGGATGACCTCGTAACTAGTGCAGCAGGAAAACGTGTCATACTGCGCCAGATCCTTTAATTCCCTGAAATACATGTAAGTTGAAAAATCAACAATAATGTTGAGCGAGTTCATGTGTAAGTGAGTAAATAAACCTTTGTAAGTATAAAAATAGTCTTGGTATGTAGCAAATAAGGGAATTGAGATCACCAATGGTTTGCAAGGCCACTGATATATGTGAAGTGCAAGTAGGGAGACTCAAACCTAGCAGATTTTGCCACGGCATTCGTATGTGGACAAAGTCACCCCGAGGTCCGTTTCTAGTTTGGCCTGGGGCTGGGCTCGCTACACCCAGATAGATCTACCGCTCCTGTCCCTCGGTCCTACCATGAGGACTAATGGCCTCATGTTGCTCCTACCCACTCACATGATCTAAGTAGTAAACCTCCTTACGCTAACCATACCATGTATAAAGTACTTGTAATCAAAGTAACATGTATTTCACCCCCGCAGTTAAAAACTGAAAATAGTTAAGAGAAAAGGGGGACATGAACTCACAGTGGTGCGTCTCTACCAAGTATACCTCCAAATCAAGCAGCTGTGTGACGACCTACACGTACTAACTCTATTAGACGGACGGCCGTGCCTTAGCTTTATGGTTTAAGTTTTCGGGAAATAGTTAGACACCTATTTCGTGTTTACATTCTGTATACTTGGTAATCATTTTCCTTCCCAAGGATGGGGGATTTAATACATGTGTGTTCGTATAATTTCGAAATATATTATTAAGTCTCACTTAAAATATATTTTATTTCTAATCACATATATAAATATTCTTCTCAAAAATATTATATTTTCTATTACACATAATTTTCCCCAAAATAATACTTTAACAAAAATACGCGTTCATGAATATTTCCTTAAAATGTGTAAGTTACGTTTTAACGATCGAGTGGTAATAATAATTACCGGTGTAACTTATATATTTATCGTAGAGACGTTCGTATTATTTTGGATCCATTAACATTCGATAGTATTATTTTTACCCTAAAAATAATACTAGTATTTTCACAAAATAATCATAAACACATATCAAGTGACTTTATGAAAAATATATATACTAAATATATATTTACCAAGTTTTATTTTGTGAAATACCACCTCCGATGTTTTGTAAATAAAGTCGTGGCGAAATCTATAATTTGGAAACAAGTCGAAAAGTATTTCTAACACTTATAGTGAAAATAATTCTAAGTGTTAGGATTTTAGAAAAATTTCGCCAGAGTTTCCTCTGTAACTGGAGGTGGCCACGCTTTCAAGCGTATCATTTTCTTTTATAAATCAAATCAACAATTTCCTTATTTAACAAAAACAATATTCAACGCATCAAATTAGTCAACAAATATATATAAGTCGCAAAAATCACATGAACTTGTGGTTTTCTAATATTATGAAGTAAATCCCATTACTTTTAGCGGATCTCTATATAAATCCATCCGATTTTGTAAAAAAACCTCGCTTTTAGAGAAATTCCATCTTTACAACTTCTCGTCATCTTTTTCAAAAATAGTTATCTTGTCGAAACTTAGTGTTACACAAGTATTTACACACTTGTGTGTTTGCTAAAATCATTCTTGTTTATGAAAGATCCGTCTTTAAAAGTATGTTTTCCCTTGACACGTGGTCCTTTGAAAATACCGCTTGTAGATCCGTAGATCTACTAGCTTTAAACACTATTTTACAAGCAAAATCACTTTTACACAAGTTCATGATTCGTGTGTGGTAGAGTTTCATCCTTTAACCCTTGTTACTTCCAAAACAACCTTATGTCATGATCTAAGTTCATGACCAATCCGGGTTAAACGATGATCCGAGCTACCACAACATAGATCGGGTCCAAATAACTACACAAATCAAATACTACAAGATTTACACAACATATGAGCTTTTAACCAACACTTTTAGTATTTTTAGTAGACTTTTATGTATCATTTTGCATGTTTACGAGTTTTAACCGTTACAAATCATATTAACCACTTCAAAATAGTTCGCGAAGGTGATTCAAGCAACTTACTACTAGCTCGAGACTAGGGAAGAAACTAGTCGCAAAATGAGAGGATAAAAGCAAGGTAGTGAGGTCCTTCGCCTTCCGATTGCACCAAGCTTCCTTGTTGGTGATCCTTAACCCTTGTAGATACTTGGAATGGCAAGATCAAAGCTCGAAAAATTGATGGATGTAGAGGGGTGTTCGGCCGAGAGTACTAGAGAGGGAGAGAGTAGTGTGGTGATTTGTTAAGTGTTAAGTGAATATGATGGATCATGCTTGATACTTATAGACAAAACTTTCCAATTTTAACCAAAGGGTTTTATGTCCATTTGATATAAGACAACAAAGATTTTTATAATCTTGCAAGGACAAGGGGTGTCCCCTAGGGGACGATTTCGGTTCAAGGGGGGGGGGGTCCCTAGTTCAAATCCAACCATCTAGTTAGTTAATAGTTAGGTTAATCTAGGTTAGTTAAGTGATTAACCTGGTTAGTAGTGTGTCGTGCATGACAGCGGGTGTTAGGGTATTCAGGGACCCTAACTGGTTCAGAAAAAGAAAAACAATGTTGATGACAATATTTTTATGTTCCGGGTAAAGTCCGGTTGTTCGGTTGGATAGTAATCCGTTAAAGTGCTTAACAAAGCTTTAAAGTGTCGTTATAATTATTTTTTGTGACACAACTTATTCCTGACACTTTGGAAGGTGTCTATTAATATTTTTCTCATGTTTTGGCACTTTATTGAGTAGCCAAATGCTGAATTTTGTACTTAAAGTACGTTTTAGGCACATCCAGTCATTGTAACTTATTCCTAGAGACGCAGTTCTACAACCCTTGTATCCCTACACTCACCACTAGTGTAGTAAAATATTTCTGGCTCATACAGGCCTTAGAGGCAGTGTCTGCCTGATGCTGGCTTTATCAGCATGCTCAATAGGTTATCCGTTATTGTGCTACTGTGCTTTTGGTGCATCATGTTTGTCACTAAGGTTCAGCATGTAAATAATGTAGTGACGGTAAGTAAAGTATGATGCAGGTATATGCATGTATCAGAATTCAAGTAGCAGCTTATCAGTAATTTCAAACAAGCACAGTAATTAAGCAGTAATTAATTATTAATTAAGTTGTACGGATACCTGGTTTAGTGAGGGTTGTCACATTCTCCCCCCGTTAGAAAAATTTCGTCCCGAAATTTTAAGTTCTGCTTGTAGATGCAGGGTTCTTAGGAAATAGGTGGGGGTATTTATCTTTCATCCGGTCCTCACGCTCCCAGGTGTATTCAGGACCATGTCTGGCATTCCAACAAACTTTGACGAGCTTGACACTGCTCCGGCGGGTCTTGTTTACTTTCCAATCCGTAACCTCAACCGGTTCTTCAACGAAATGGAGCGTGTCGTCAACATGAATCTCGTCGATGGGAATGGCAATGGTATCTTGGGTTGGACTTTTCTTCAGGTTGGATACATGAAATGTATCGTGAACCGAATGGAATTCGGCCGGCAAGTCCAGCTTGCTACTAGCCCTATTCTTTCCAAAATTCTGAAAGGACCAATGTAGCGCGGATTTAACTTTCCACGCTTTCCGAAGTGTGCCACACCCTTCCAGGGTGAAACTTTCAATAAAACCATTTCTCCAACTTGGAATTCCAAGTGTTTCCAGTTTGGATCCGCATAGGCTTTCTGTCTGTGGCGAGCTGCTTCGATGCGTTTTAGAATCTGCGCAATCTTGTCTGTCGTCTCTTGGACGATTTCGGGACCAGCAAGCTGCCTATCACCTGCGTCAGCCCAGCATAGGGGTGATCGGCACTTGCGTCCGTAAAGGGCTTCAAATGGCGCGACACCAATACGGGTGTGGTAGCTGTTGTTGTATGAAAATTCGACCAAAGGCAAATGCTTATCCCAGCTACCGCCCAAATCCATAACACACGCTCTCAGCATGTCTTCCAAAGTCTGTATCGTCCGCTCGCTTTGCCCGTCGGTCTGCGGGTGAAATGCGGTGCTCATATTCAATTGCGAGCCAAAAGCTTCTTGGAAGGATTGCCATATCCTTGACACAAACCTTCCGTCTCTATCAAAGATGATCGAGAGAGGTACTCCATGGCGCGCGACGATCTCTCTCATGTATATTTCGGCCAACTTGCTCGTATTATCCTTCTCTCTGATAGGTAAGAAGTGTGCTGACTTTGTTAATCGATCCACTATTACCCAAATAGTGTCATGGCCTCTTGGCGTTCTTGGCAACTTTGTAACAAAATCGATTGAGATTTGTTCCCATTTCCACTTGGGAATCTCAGGTTGTTGCAGAAGTCCTGAAGGCTTCCGGTATTCCGCTTTCACCTTAGCACACGTTAGGCACTTGCTCACATAAACAGCAACATCGCCTTTCATCCTAGGCCACCAATAATAGTCTTTAAGATCCTGGTACATCTTATCCGCTCCAGGGTGGATAGAGTACCGCGACTTGTGAGCTTCATCAAAAATAACTTTCCTTAAATCACCAAACAGAGGAACCTAAATCCTTTTCTCAAAGCATAACGTTACTTCCTCGTTTGGTACCAGTAGCTTCTCCATCCCACGGAGATATTCTTCTTCAAGGTTTCCTTCCTTGAGAGCTTCTTTTTGCGCGGCACGAATGCGCAAGGAAAGATCGGTTTGGATAATCATTTCTAAAGCCCTAACCCTTATGGGCTTGATCCTCTCCTTTCGACTTAGGGCATCGGCGACCACATTCGCCTTCCCTGGATGATACTTTATCTCGCAGTCGTAATCGTTCAACAACTCAAACCATCGTCTTTGCCTCATATTCAGCTCCTTCTGGTTGAATATGTGTTGTAGGCTCTTGTGATCTGTAAAAATTGTACACTTTGTACCATAAAGGTAGTGTCTCCAGATCTTTAATGCAAATACCATTGCGCCAAGTTCCAAATCATGTGTGGTATAGTTCCTTTCGTGCACTTTCAATTGACGTGATGCGTAAGCAATAACCTTTTGGCGTTGCATCAACACACAACCCAATCCTTGACGCGAGGCTTCACAGTATACCACAAAATCATCTGTACCTTCCGGTAGTGCTAAGATTGGCGCATTGCAGAGCTTATCCTTCAATATCTGGAACGCTTCTTCCTGTTTGATTCCCCAATCGAACTTCTTGTCTTTCTGCGTGAGGAGCGTCAATGGTTGAGCGATCTTTGAAAAATCCTCAATGAACCTTCGATAGTAGCCAGCCAAACCCAAGAATTGTCGAATCTCGGTTGGCGTCTTTGGCGTTTCCCAATTCTTAATCGCTTCGATCTTGGTGGGATCCACGTGGATTCCATCTCCATTTACTACGTGCCCAAGGAATTGTACTTCTCATAGCCAAAACTCGCACTTAGAGAATTTGGCATACAGCTGTTCTTTCCTTAGCAGCTCCAAAATAGCTCTCAGATGTTGTTCGTGCTCAGCCTTTGTCCTTGAATAAATCAAGATATCATCGATGAACACTATCACGAACTTATCCAAGTACGGCTTGCAAACTCTATTCATCAAATCCATAAAGACTGCAGGTGCGTTTGTCAAACCAAACGGCATAACAAGGAACTCGTAGTGTCCATAACGAGTTCTGAAGGCTGTCTTCGGGATACTTTCCTCTTGTATCCTTAACTGATGGTATCCAGATCGAAGATCGATCTTTGAATAAAAGCTTGAGCCTTGCAGTTGGTCAAACAGATCATCAATTCTTGGCAGAGGATATCTATTCTTGATCGTCAGCTTGTTCAACTCCCGGTAATCGATGCACATTCGAAAACTACCGTCCTTCTTCTTGACAAACAGGGCCGGAGCTCCCCAAGGCGAGAAGCTTGGTCGGATAAATCCCTTGTCTAACAACTCTTGAAGTTGTGTCGACAGTTCCTGCATCTCAGACGGAGCAAGTCTATAAGGTGCCTTAGCCACAGGCGCGGCGCCTGGAACTAAGTCAATGCGGAACTCTACTTGTCTCTAAGGTGGCAGTCCAGGTAAGTCCTCTGGGAAGACATCTGGATATTCCCTCACGACAGGGATGTCTTCTATTCTTGGCTCAGCAGCCTTTTTATCCACAATGTGTGCCAGGAAGGCAACACATCCCTTCTGCAAACACTTTCGCGCTTTCAGGCAGCTGATAATTCTTAACGGCGTATCACGCTTCTCCCCGTGAATCACAATTGTTTCGCCATCTTCGGTTGGGATACGAACGACCTTTTCGTGACAAACTATTTCAGCCTTGTTGCCTGATAACCAATCCATTCCTACCACCACGTCGAAGCTCCCCAGCTGGACTGGTAGTAGATCCAAGGTAAACTCACGCTCTCCCAATTCGATCACACAACCTCTGATAACTTCATTGGCTTCTACTAACTTCCCATTAGCCAATTCGATTGAGTACGGAATATCTAACTTATTAGCGGCTAAACCAAGCATATTCTTAAATTCTAACGACACTAAGCTATAATCGGCGCCAGTATCAAATAAAACGGATGCATAGTGTTGGTTTACAGGGAACGTACCAGTAACGACATTGGGATCCTGGCGCGCTTCCCTTGCTTCAATATGGAACACTCTTCCACGGGCTTGGTTCATCTCCGGGCAGTTCCTCTTAAAATGCCTGATATCACCACAGTTAAAGCATCCAAGTCTTTGCCCGTTTCCACCTCCATTTCCAGCTTGGTTATTCCTTTGGTTATGATTCACGGCGCCCGCTTGATTAGCATTGTTGCCTCGATTCCCATTACCTCCATTGTTTCCTTGTGGGCGATTTCCATTCCCACCCCGGTTGTTATTTCTGTTTCTGGATCCTCCCTGGCCTCCCTGGCTAGCAGTGGCCCAACAAGTGTCCTTCAAGTGGCCCGGCTTTCCACATGCTTCACATACTTTCACACTACAATGGCCAGTATGGTGGCGTTGGCAGGTATTACACTTGGGCTGGGTGCCCATATATCCTTTTCCTTTCTTTCCACTACCAGCTGTAACCTGGGCTGGCGTGCCTGATCCTCCTTTCTTAACTACCACACTGGCGCCCTGCTTGAAGTTAGAGAACTTCCGTTTGTTACCTCCTGATGACTCGACGTGAGTCTCTTTCTTCTTAGTCTCAGCATCACCAAACTTGTTCAGGCGAATAGCCTCCTCTGTGAGAGCCACGCTCAAATCAATTGCCTCAGTAATTGTCGCAGGCATGGATGAGGTCACCATGCTTATGATTTAAGGAGCTAATCCCCAAATGAAACGTTCAATCCGCTTGAACTCCGGAGTGACCATGTAGGGTACCACATGCGATAAGTCATGGAACCTTTGAACGTATTCTTCGATCTTTGGACCTTCCATTTTCAAATGCCAGAACTCGGTTTCCAATCTTTGGATTTCCGCGCGAGAGCAGTACTTTTTGCGCATAAGTTCCTTCAGTTCGGTCCAGGTTAGCGCGTAGGCAGCAGCTTCACCAAGTGTCTGTATTTGCAAATTCCACCAAGAGAGGGCTCCATCCAAGAATAGCCCTGAGATATAGGTGACTTGCTGATCTAGTGCGCATTTGCTCATGCGAAGAACAGATTCAGTTTTCTCAGCCCAACGAACAAAGGCGACAGCACCTCCTGTGCCATCAAAGTTGACCGGTTTGCAGTCTAGAAACTGCTTGTAGGTGCACCCTGCACACACATTGTAACATGTGAACGGCATTAGCATCTTTGCTAAAGATATCCAATTAGGTCATGGTATGTCTAAATGTCTTAGTATTACCATGAGGTGGATTGTTGTTGCCATTGTTGTTTGAGCTGCTTCCGCTGGGTCCTCCTTGCGAAGCGGCGTATTGTGCGATGGCAGCAGCGATGACTTGTTGGAGTTCTGCCTCATTGGTAGGCATGCGTGTCTCACGTCTTGGTGGCATCTTCTAAAAGATGGTTTACGTTGGTCAGGCCATAGTAAAGATCCCATGTTATAATACGTAAGTCAGGTCATAATGTAGCGTACGTATATAATGATAGTAATAGTACATAACATCTCATGTTATAATCATATCAATCACACAACATCTCATGTTACAAACATCAATCACACAACATCCCATGTCACAAACATCAATCACACAACATCCCATGTCATAGAATATAAATAACCAAATCAAGCATCAAATATGATGAGAATACTGCGATTGCCATATATCGAGACCACATAGTAAGCGTACAAGTACATCACAGTGTCATACAACATCAGTCGACTAAGGGCTACATCACCCTAGTCCAAAAACTATATCAAATCAGTGTCAGTACATCAAATACATGTCAACAAATATCAGAATCATAATGTAGTCTCCAAAAATGCTGTGCAGTCAAAAGCAATCGCCGTCTTCTCCCCAGCGTCTACCCATACGGTACTGAAGAGCTCTACACGGATGGCGGTGGAGGAGGGGGAAAGTGAGTGTAAAACAAGCGACGCAACTGGAGCCAGTCCTCCTCCATGGCTCTCTGGGTACGCAACCAAGAAGCAACCTGCTGCTCAAGTGCCAAAAGGCGTGCAGCATAGTCTGGTGGTAAAGGTCGAGAGGGCTGCAAAAGAGAGTGGGTCTGACCCTGGCACTGACACGGCGGCGGCTGGGCTCTCTCAAGCTCCTGAATGCGCTGCGTGTGTGCCTCGTGCTGGGCAACAAAAGACATCAGAACGTCCTCAATAGTATACCCCATGTGGAAAGAATGGTAGGGGTCGGTCGGTGGCATAACAGAAGGTGACGCCCAGAGAAACGGCTCACTGGTGGGATCAAAAGGTGCCACATGAAATGGAGAAACAGGGGGAAAAGTAGCAGCCGGTGGTATAGCAGGGATAGATACCGGTACATGTCCAAAAGGGTGAGCCGAAGAACCCTCCAGCTCCAGTGACGTGACGCCGACCTGGAGAGGGTACTGTGCAAAAGAAAAAGAGAAATCAACGTGACGTGCAACAAGAGGGTCAACTGGTGCATCAGCAATAAGTGGGGGATCAACATGATCAGCAGCAATGACATGATCACCCTCCAACAACGGAGCATCCACAGGGTGATCATCAATGGGTAGGTCAGCAATGACAGGCTCAATAAACATGCCAGCATGAGCAGGGTCATGCTCAAGCACTGGGTCAGGAGCAGGGTCTAGTGGCTGCTCGGGCTCATCAAAGGCCATCTCAAAATCAAACTCAGGGTCGATGGGATCAACTGGGTCAACTGGGTCGACTGGATCCTCCATAGGCTGATCCATGGGTATAAACTTTATATCCTCATCTGGGTCGAATCCTGTGGGAAAGACTGGATCGGAATCCTCCACATCATCGTGGTCGAAAGCAAAACTAGGAATAGGGGCAACAGAGGATGCCTGGTCGGGATCTGATCCGTGAGAAAAGTGTTGCGCACTCTGAGTGTGTGAAGGTGCGGAGGCCACAGACTCGAAAGAGTCTGGGACCGGAGAGTGAGCAGGTGACTCCTCAGCGGGAGCATCTGCGATCAACAAAAGATCTCCAGCAGCAAGAAGGGCCTCGCCCTGAACCTCATCCTCTAAGGGCTTGTCGTCAAACAGATCGACGTCGTCGTCAGCGTCGGCGTCGAGGAGTAAATCGTAAGCAGGATATGAAGCCAAAGGTATGGGAGCAGGGATCTCCACTAACGGTAGGTCCCCGGCCAAAGGGCCATCAGCGAGCTCATCAGCACCATCAGGTAAAGCAAAGGGCTGAAATTCGTCCTCGTCCGTGCTAGTAACGTTGGATGTGTGGACCTCGTGCTCTGAAGACTCTAGGTCGTCTGATACTATAGGTCTAGGGCCTGTGGTGTCTGAGTCACCTGTGCCAGAGGTGTCCATGGTGTCTGTAACATAAACACAAACATGCACAAACAGTCAATCATACAATCAGATAATCACATAAGTCACCAAGTAAGCAATCAAATAATTCTCCTAGTCCCACTAGCCTCCCAGACTGCTCTTCCTAGTCCCACTAGCCAATTCCCCTAGTCCCACTAGCCAATTCTCCTAGTCCCACTAGCCATTTCTCCTAGTCCCACTAGCCAACTACCTCGGCCTCCCAAACCGAGCCTCGGCCTCCCAGACCGAGCCTCAGCCTCCCAGACTGAGCCTAAAATAATAAATAAAATATGCTCAACATTTGTTTATAAAAAGTTTTGAATCTGGACTTAAGTGGTACGCAGTAAAAATGTTTTCATGAGAGCCCTAGTGATCATAGTCTAGACTCGAGAAGGAATCCTAGTTCGCTATGATCAGAGCTCTGATACCAAGCTGTCACACCCTGGCTTTGCGGAAGCGTGGTTAATTTGGTGTGACTTCTTAATACCATAGCTTAACCATAACAAAGCTATATGAAATAAAACCATACAAGATCATCCATTTAATTAAGTTTTAAAAACCAAATACAATAATATTGTCTCAACGGAAACACATCCTAACGACATTGTTCAACAAACACAAACATCAACATGACATAAACACAGTTTAAGGACTGTGACTTGTCCAGGAAAGAGTCACATTCCCCAAACCCGGATAACCTCGTAACTAGTGCAGCGGGAAAACGTGTCATACCGCGCCAGATCCTTTAATTCCCTGAAATACATGTAAGTTGAAAAATCAACAATAATGTTGAGCGAGTTCATGTGTAAGTGAGTAAATAAACCTTTGTAAGTATAAAAATAGTCTTGGTATGTAGCAAATAAGGGAATTGAGATCACCAATGGTTTGCAAGGCCACTGATATATATGTGAAGTGCAAGTAGGGAGACTCAAACCTAGCAGATTTTGCCACGGCATTAGTATGTGGACAAAGTCACCCCGAGGTCCGTTTCTAGTTTGGCCTGGGGTTGGGCTCACTACACCCAGATAGATCTACCGCTCCTGTCCCTCGGTCCTACCATGAGGAATAATGGCCTCATGTTGCTCCTACCCACTCACATGATCTAAGTAGTAAACCTCCTTACGCTAACCATACCATGTATAAAGTACTTGTAATCAAAGTAACATGTATTTCACCCCCGCAGTTAAAAACTGAAAATAGTTAAGAGAATAGGGGGACATGAACTCACAGTGGTGCGTCTCTACCAAGTATACCTCCAAATCAAGCAGCTGTGTGACGACCTACACGTACTAACTCTATGAGACGGACGACCGTGCCTTAGCTTTATGGTTTAAGTTTTCGGGAAATAGTTAGACAACTATTTCGTGTTTACATTCTGTATACTTGGTAATCATTTTCCTTCCCAAGGATGGGGGATTTAATACATGTGTGTTCGTATAATTTCGAAATATATTATTAAGTCTCACTTAAAATATATTTTATTTCTAATCCCAAATATAAATATTCTTCTCAAAAATATTATATTTTCTATTACACATAATTTTCCCCAAAATAATACTTTAACAAAAATACGCGTTCATGAATATTTCCTTAAAATGTGTAAGTTACGTTTTAACGATCGAGTGGTAATAATAATTACCGGTGTAACTTATATATTTATCGTAGAGACGTTCGTATTATTTTGGATCCATTAACATTCGATAGTATTATTTTTACCCTAAAAATAATACTAGTATTTTCACAAAATAATCATAAACACATATCAAGTGACTTTATGAAAAATATATATACTAAATATATATTTACCAAGTTTTATTTTGTGAAATCCCACCTTCGATGTTTTGTAAATAAAGTCGTGGCGAAATCTATAATTTGGAAACAAGTCGAAAAGTATTTCTAACACTTATAGTGAAAATAATTCTAAGTGTTTGGATTTTAGAAAAATTTCGCCAGAGTTTCCTCTGTAACTGGAGGTGGCCACGCTTTCAAGCGTATCATTTTCTTTTATAAATCAAATCAACAATTTCCTTATTTAACCAAAACAATATTCAACGCATCAAATTAGTCAACAAATATATATAAGTCGCAAAAATCACATGAACTTGTGGTTTTCTAATATTATGAAGTAAATCCCATTACTTTTAGCGGATCTCTGTATAAATCCATCCGATTTTGTAAAAACCTCGTTTTTAGAGAAATTCCATCTTTACAACTTCTCGTCATCTTTTTCAAAAATAGTTATCTTGTCGAAACTTAGTGTTACACAAGTATTTACACATTTGTGTGTTTGCTAAAATCATTCTTGTTTATGAAAGATCCGTCTTTAAAATTATGTTTTCCCTTGACACGTGGTCCTTTGAAAATACCGCTTGTAGATCCGTAGATCTACTAGTTTTAAACACTATTTTACAAGCAAAATCACTTTTACACAAGTTCATGATTCGTGTGTGGTAGAGTTTCATCCTTTAACCCTTGTTACTTCCAAAACAACCCTATGTCATGATCCAAGATCATGACCAATCCGGGTTAAACGATGATCCGAGCTACCACAACATAGATCGGGTCCAAATAACTACACAAATCAAATACTACAAGATTTACACAACATATGAGCTTTTAACCAACACTTTTAGTATTTTTAGTAGACTTTTATGTATCATTTTGCATGTTTACGAGTTTTAACCGTTACAAATTATATTAACCACTTCAAAATAGTTCGAGAAGGTGATTCAAGCAACTTACTACTAGCTCGAGGCTAGGGAAGAAACTAGTCTCAAAATGAGAGGATAAAAGCAAGGTAGTGAGGTCCTTCGCCTTCCGATTGCACCAAGCTTCCTTGTAGGTGATCCTTAACCCTTGTAGATACTTGGAATGGCAAGATCAAAGCACGAAAAATTGATGGATGTAGAGGGGTGTTCGGCCGAGAGTAGTAGAGAGGGAGAGAGTAGTGTGGTGATTTGTTAAGTGTTAAGTGAATATGATGGATCATGCTTGATACTTATAGACAAAACTTTCCAATTTTAACCAAAGGGTTTTATGTCCATTTGATATAAGACAACAAAGATTTTTATAATCTTGCAAGGACAAGGGGTGTCCCCTAGGGGACGATTTCGGTTCAAGGGGGGGGTCCCTAGTTCAAATCCAACCATCTAGTTAGTTAATAGTTAGGTTAATCTAGGTTAGTTAAGTGATTAACCCGGTTAGTAGTGTGTCGTGCATTACAGCGGGTGTTAGGGTATTCAGGGACCCTAACTGGTTCAAAAAAAGAAAAACAATGTTGATGACAATATTTTTATGTTCCGGGTAAAGTCCGGTTGTTCGGTTGGATAGTAATCCGTTAAAGTGCTTAACAAAGCTTTAAAGTGTCGTTATAATTATTTTTAGTGACACAACTTATTCCTGACACTTTGGAAGGTGTCTAGTAATATTTTTCTCATGTTTTGGCACTTTATTGAGTAGCCAAATGCTGAATTTTGTACTTAAAGTACGTTTTAGGCACATCCAGTCATTGTAACTTATTCCTAGAGACGCAGTTCTACAACCCTTGTATCCCTACACTCACCACTAGTGTAGTAAAATATTTCTGGCTCATACAGGCCTTAGAGGCAGTGTCTGCCTGATGCTGGCTTTATCAGCATGCTCAATAGGTTATCCGTTATTGTGCTACTGTGCTTTTGGTGCATCATGTTTGTCACTAAGGTTCAGCATGTAAATAATGTAGTGACGGTAAGTAAAGTATGATGCAGGTATATACATGTATCAGAATTCAAGTAGCAGCTTATCAGTAATTTCAAACAAGCACAGTAATTAAGCAGTAATTAATTATTAATTAAGTTGTACGGATACCTGGTTTAGTGAGGGTTGTCACACCTTCATTGGTAGGAAATGAGCTGACTTGGTTAGCCTATCTACAATCACCCAGATTGTATCATTACCTTTACTTGTTTTGGGTAATTTGGTAACAAAATCCATTGTTATCAATTCTCATTTCCATACGGGCATTTCTAACTATTGCAGCAATCCTGAGGGTTTCTGATGTTCAGCTTTAACTTGTGAACAGGTTAAACACTTAGAAACGTAAGCTGCTATATCCTTTTTCATTCCTATCCACCAAAAATTCTTTCTTAAGTCCTGATACATTTTATCATTTCCTGGATGCATCGTATACTTAGACTTATGGGCTTCTTCTAATATACGATAAGGCATGTTTCCTAATTTAGGTATCCACATTCTTTTCTTATGGAATCTCCAAATTCCATCTGTTCCTTGTTCTAATTCCTTAATCGTTCCTTTTAACTTTTCAGTATTGATGTGCACAAAATGCAACATATAAATTACATCAATTGTGGCATAAAACTAACCCTTTTTTAGTACTAATGTTGGAAAAAGTGTGTTTTTGTCTTCCTTTTGTATTTTCAGGATTAAATGAGCTCAAATGAACAAAAGAAGCAAAAAGAAAGCAAAATCTAACATAAATACAAGAAGAGGAATAAACGTGACATGCCCGACCCCCCGACAGCATCTTCCCAAGCAAAACAAAGAGAACAGAAGGCTGAACACGCCCCGTGCTCAGTGAGCACGGGGGCGTGCCCAAGTGTCTGCAGAAAAGACAAAGTTGTAGAAGCTTCTATCACCCACCACGGGGGCGTGCCCAGCAGACACGGGGCCGTGGTCAACTCTAAGATTCACATAATCTAGGGAAATCTGGATAGTACAGATACGCTTCTGCACATGGGGTCGTGCCCAGTAGACACGGGGGCGTGGTCAACTAATGCAGACAAACTGCAATTAATGAAGAAAAAGAAGGAGGATGGACACGGGGCTGTGCCCAATGGACACAGGGCCGTGCCCGAGCTGTTGTTCAGGCTATAAATAGGGGTGATTGGCTCATTTGCAAACCATCCCTTGGCACACCACCTCTCTCACACTTCACCCACCCACCACCACCATCACAACACCATCATCCACCACCATCATCCATCATCCATCATAGAGTGTGTGAGTCGTCTCGGGATCCAAGATTGATCATAAGAGTTCTTGACAATCAAAGGCCATGTTTGCCTAAGTCTCTTACATCACTTGGTGAAGACAAGTGTTTAGTGTAATACTTTTTATTTTTAATCTTTTTGCACTTTTTATTTGGTTATGTATTAATGACTTTAATAACTAGTTTCTTATGTTGAAGGTGATTCTTCCTTATCGTTTGTCCGTGGTGTCTTGGCATTATTTTACTGTCTTTATAAAATAAAAGATTTTCACCATTCATATCTCCACGGTCTATATGGAGATATGTTGGCTACCTGGTCGGGGGTTAAGGGAACGGTTTGGTAAGAGTCTTGCCTTGTTCAGTGTATAGATCCTGCAAGGACCTGGGTCAAATTTAGTAGGACCTCCTTCAATACCCACCGGTATTGGATGGCGGGGGTCCAAACTCTTTGATCCCCTCATATGTAAGCTACTATTAAAACTTTAACCCGGCTACTTAGGATTGTATCCCTACTGACTCAGACTACTTAGTCGAGGGTAACGTCATCTTCAAAAGAGGGGCCTACCACATTATGCATTAATAACTTAATTAATTATCTTTCAATAATCCGACCCTTTAGGATTGTATCCTTGCTGACTCAAACTACTGGGTTGAGGGTAACGTCACCTTCAAAAGAGGGGCCTACTACAATAACTAAGATAATCTCTTAAAAAGTGCAAAAGTGCGGAAATAAACAAAGGTTACACTACACACGATTCGGATCCAAGTGATTCATCTTGTCTATCTGTTTTTATTTTATTTTATTTTTCAGCATTTTAGTTAGTTTTATTTTTCTAGTTTAAAAACCTTTTTCTAACTTTTGATTTGATTAGACGTTGAGGATAAACCGGTATTAAAAGCTCTTGTGTCCTTGGACGACCTCGGTATCTTACCAACACTATACTACGCTCACGATGGGTGCACTTTCCCATATGTGTGTTTAGTGTTAATAAATATCGTGTTTTATAAATTTAAAACTTGGCTAAAAAGTGTAAAACGGATTAAAATATACATAAAAAATATAACACACTTCACGCACATCAAGTTTTTGGCGCCGTTGCCGGGGACACAAGGATTTTAAGAAAGCTTAAAATCTACGGCCTAATCATTTTTCCTTATTTTTCTAACTTTTTTTTTAGGATTTTCTTAATTTTTCAGCTTCTGCAGAACTCAGCACGGGTCGTGCCCGCTGAACACCCCCCGTGCACAATCCTTGGAACTGGCAATCCTGTTTTAAGTCAGATAGTAAGCTGAACATGGGGCCGTGCCCACTCAACAGGCCTCGTGCCCAAGTTTCAGTTACTGAAAACAGAACCGTAAGATCCCGACGGTTGGTAATTTCTGACACAAACATGAGTGATACTGATATTTTTACTTTCGGCACTCTTATGGTACGTTGTGTCAAATATGTGGAGGCCCTCATAAAGAATTAGAATGTTATTTTCTAAATTATAAACCCCACTATATAGACCCATTGTTTTCCTGGAGCCTTAAGAGGAATAATCCCTATCTATCCCTCGAATGCTCTCAACCGGACCTTCTAGGAGAAATGCTTCTTGATGAACTATTTCAATTAGAAGATCTAATTCTTAATTGGTTAAAAGAAATTAAGATGGACTTCATTAATTCATCTCAAGACGATACCCAAGAAGAATTGTTGGGATCGCATTCAAATAAAAACAACTTCGTTGTTCCCGATACTACCTTTAACTCTAGTGGAGACTTGGACGATAGTCGTCCCTGTGTCGATTGTGCCATGAAGGACTCTCCATCGACTTCGTTCGGTGCATACATAGACCTGAGCGATTCGGCATACACCTTCTTTAACGAGAGCCCGAGAAAGGGTTGGACTTGTCCACCTACATTTAGCATAGGAATCACCCTCATCGACAACCTCTTGCGTTCTCGTCTTAATCTAGAGCAATTAAGGTATCTTAGGCACTTTGGGGTTGTTCCATCCAGTAAGGAACCGCCCGATCCGGATAAGTTCCTTAGAAATAGACGAAACTTCATAAACAGCCTCTAGACACGGGGCCGTACCCAGGTCAGCACGCCCCCGTGTCCACCAAAAGATTCATTTCTGACTTTTGTCAGAATACGGACAAAATGTGTCAGGATCTTGCATGCACACGAGGCCGTGTCCAGCCGACACGGGGCCGTGTCCAGCGTGCTTTCGTTTTCTATAAATGCAGCCAAGAATCCTGCACATTTGGACCATTCCAGGGGCAGAGATTTGTTGGGATATCCCACATACCATCCTAGGTATTTTCTAAAAGAAGGTTCTCAACAACCATCTTGTCCTTTCCTCTTTATCCATTACCTTCTTCTTCATCTTTCTTACCTCAACACCTCCATTGAAGCTTGAGATCACCATGATTCCAAGCTTTATTGTGATGTTTGTTAGGTTTTTGTTCAAGGAATCTTGTTAAAAATAAGTTGTACAACATTGTTTTAGATTATTTCTGCTCAAAAATGCTTCAAAAGTTGAAAAAATAATTTGAAACTCCAAGATTCCTTGTTCCAAAAATCTGCAGAAAGGTGAACACGGGGCCGTGTCCGAAGTTACTGTTTCATAAAAATGAACTCTTTTTGGTTTGTTTTCGTAGAATGTCAAGTCAAAACAGTGGAACCTCTTCTGCACATTCCAGAAACAGTCAAAGGGAAAGAAGGTCTTCGATTGAAGCAACTCTCGTACGCTACGTAATGGCATTACGTGAAACTCTTGACGAGATGACTTCGGTAGAGGAGGTCCTTATAGACCGTATAAATTATCTTACTGTGGGGATGGAAAACAGTTTTCAAGAAATCAACTTCTTGCACCAGAGGTTGAACATTCTTGTAACACCTCCCATGGAACCAATCCTCCCTCAAGAGGATTGGAACCTAGCACTTGGAGTCAACAATCCTACCGGATGGGATGACATTGCAGCGGAGCCCCCTCTTGAAAATCTACAAGAAATCCCGGTGGAGGTTGCACCTCATCAAACCGACGCCAATGAGCCCGCCTTTCTTCTCCCAAGGGAGATAGAGGAATGGCTCGCCGACGTGTGAGGAACCCATACCCGGAGGAAGAAGTTCTTCGAGCCGCATCCAACTGAGGGAATTATCTTTTCGGAAATTTTGCTAATAAAATAAACTTTAGGCTAGAACTTCTTAGTTTAGACTTCTTGTGTTCCTTTTGACCTATTTTAACTTATTTGGATTATTATGTAATTCTCTCTATGTTTTAATGAATGATGGTTTTAATTAAATTGGTGTTTGGATGATGTGGTAATGGATAAAACACACTCAAGATGGTGAAGGATACTAAGGGAAACTTGAACCAGCACCCCATGCACAAAAACAGGGCCATCCGACAAAATTTTCTTCATTACAGCAAGTTCAGCACGGGGCCGTGCTCGCCCAACACGTCCCGTGCCCAACCATCTGCAGAAATGCCCAGCTCAGGTAACTGGACACGGGGCGTGCTCACTGAACACGCCCCCATGCCCAGGCTTCTGTTTCTTTTTACCAAATTCTGTTACTGGCGATCTGAACACGGGGCCGTGTCCAGACGCCCAGTAACACAAATTGTTGTTTTTCACACCTTTTTACACATTCAATCAACCTAAAAACTTATTTTTGGGACACATTAAGGACAATGTGTAATTTAAGTGTGGGGGGGATGCTAAAACCTTGAATCTTGCAAGTCCTAATTACAAGCCTTACACAAAACTCTATTGGAACCGCTAATCACCCCAATTTTTTTTTTAAAATTTTCATTTTTTTACTTGTCTAGGTTTAATTTGGGAATTTCAAGTTCTAAAAAGGTTATATTTTTACAAATTTACAACCGATAGCGTCGTGATAAAAAGAACCAACATAAGAAAATTATGAAACAGCATGACAAGTTTAGTTAAAATTTGATTATATATACTTGATCACATAAAAACTCATTCCCACAAAAAGTGAGTTTTGAGCCTTTATTGAGCATACAAATATATATCTTTAAACTAAATGCCCATTTTTCGTTTCTTGTGTGAATAGCCGCTTGGTTCTTACAACTCTAGAACTTGCCACGACGATACATTCCCGGTCCTTACCAACTTAAACCCGAGTAAGTAAATGATCGAGGAATTAGGACTAACCCTTTTTTTATTTCTACACCATTATTATTTTTTTACCACCTACCCAAAATCCCCCTAGTTAACCCCTTTGAGCCTAAACCTTTTCATTTCTTAACCCAAAACAAACACCCTTTTACCCACCAAAACCCTTTTTCATTTTAAACCCTTTATTTTAGTAACAAAGCTCGGTTTTTCTTATGACTTGCTCATCAAAAAAAAAAATTGATAATGAAGCCAAAAGAAATAAACAAACAAGTTTATCAAAAGGAACTTTGTTTAAGAAAAAGTGCTTCATCAAAATAAATAGTTATAAAATAAAAAGTCTTACGAAAACCGACGCTTTTACGCCTTTCGCCCTTTTACTAACCACTAACCCAACCACCTACCTTTAACCCAAGCCTAACCCTTCACCCCAAAAGTCCTCTTGATGTTTACAAAGGTATATAGTTAAAAAGGAGGAGGATTGATTGCTTGGCAAGCTTATAGTAGGAGTAAGTTCCATGCCGCTCTCGAGTGATTCACTAAAATACATCTTCGGCCGAGTGTTGAGTGATCCCCCGTGAGGTATGTGAACTTGTATGTAAATAGAATTTTAAAAAGGCATGTTATGCCCTAATAAGTAATTTATCTTATGGAATGTTTTAAATAAATCATGACGAATAGGATTCTAAATAAATAAAAATAAAACTTAATAAAGAATCTTGGAAATCCCGACACTCTATGACTAGCCCAAAAACCTTCTCTTCTACCCGTTCCATTTGGGAGTGTAAAGCCACATTATAAAGAGTTTTGCTTGAGGACAAGCAAAGATTCAAGTATGGGGGTATTTGATGTGCACAAAATGCAACATATAAATTACATTAATTGTGGCATAAAACTAACCTTTTTTTAGTACTAATGTTGGAAAAAGTGTGTTTTTGTCTTCCTTTTGTATTTTCAGGATTAAATGAGCTCAAATGAACAAAAGAAGCAAAAAGGTAGCTAAATCTAACATAAATACAAGAAAAGGAATAAATGTGACATGCCCGACCCCCCGACAGCATCTTCCCAAGCAAAACAAAGAGAACAAAAGGCTGAACACGCCCCGTGCTCAGTGAGCACGGGGGCGTGCCCAAGTGTCTGCAGAAAAGACAAAGTTGTAGAAGCTTCTATCACCCACCACGGGGGCATGCCCAGCGAACACGGGGCCGTGGTCAACTCTAACATGTGCTAAGAAAGCCACATAGTTCTTCCGCAGATACTTCCGAGCTTTAAAACAAGACATGAGCTTGAGTCCACCAGACGGTTTCTCACCTTGAACCTGTAGGATCTCACCTGTCGAAAGCGGCACACGAACGATCTTCTCCGAACAAACTATCTCTGCGTGATGCTTGGATAACCAATCCATACCCACAATAACGTCAAAGCTTCCAAGTTGCATAGGCATGAGGTTAATAGGAAAAAGATGATCGTTAAGGTTCAACTGGCAGTTGTGAAGAACAGAATCAAGAATAATGGGTTCACCACTAGCAACCTCTACTGTCAAAGGTTTACCTAGTTTCGTTCTAGACACGCGAAGTAATGGCTCAAAAGATAATGACACAAAACTCTTATCGGCACCCGAATCAAAAAGAACAGTTGCAGGCTAATTATTAATAAAGAACGTACCGTTCACCACATTATCGTCCGCCTGCGCCTCTTGGGCATTCAAGTTAAAAGCTCGCCCTCGAGCTTGAGCCTGATTCTGGTTTGCATTCATCAATCTTGGGCACTGGTTATGGTAGTGGGTCAGATCCCCACAGTTATAACAAGCACCTGGTGGGTAGTGTGGTCGTGCAGTTGACCCTGTTGCTGAGCAGGAGGCTGAGCAACTTGTTGAGCCGGGTTCTGAACTGCGCGATTCTGAGCAAACCGACAAACATCGGCAAGATGACCCGACTTCCCACAGTTAGTACAGAAACGGCACTGATGTTGCGGCTGATGGTGACTGTTGCATCTATTGCACAAAGGTGCATTCCCTGAATAGGGTTTCTTCGCTGGAGGCTGTGCGGGTTGGTTGGGAGCTGCCTGGTTAGCTTGGGCAGTGACAGCATAGTTTTGGGAAGCCTTACGCTTCCTTGCCCTTTTCGATGAACCAGAATCCTTTCCATTCTTGTTTTGACCTTTCTTGCTATCTTCTTTGTCAGATGTCTGTTTCTTGCCCTTGTCACCCTTCCTGTGTAACTTATTCTTCCGAATCTGTGACTCAGTCAATGTCGCTGATAACTCGATAGCCTGACGGAGTGTGGCAGGGTTACTACCAGTAATGATGTCTTGTACTGAGTCAGGTAGGCCGTCGATGTACCTTTCGATAGCCTTGTCGAGTGGGGTAACCATTGTTGGGCATAACAGACTCAACTCCTCAAACCTATCAGTATATGCCATGTGCTCGCCACTATCTTGCTTCAAGTCATCAAACTCTTTCTCCAACGCTCGCCGTTCATGGCGAGGACAGAATTCCCTCATCATAAGGGCCCTAAGTTCAGCCCAAGTTTGTGCTAGAGCAACTTCTGCACCACGGTCTCTCATAACCCCGTTCCACCATGTGAGAGCCTCTTCTGAAACACGCTCGAAGAAAACTCGACCTTGCGATTATCCGGACACTGCACGTGGCGGAAAGTATTCTCAATGCTCTCGAACCATTGAAGAAGCCCAGTCGCTCCTTCAGAACCACTAAACTTGAGTGGTTTAGCCGAGTTAAAATCCTTGTATTTGCATGGAGCATTGTTATTGTTGTTGGCTTGGTGCCATTGAGCAAAGAGATTTGGGAATTGGGCAGCCATCTGCTGCGCAATGATTTCTGCCAGCTCGGCAGTCGCTATCTGGTTTTCGCGTTGAGGAGGCATTCTAAAAGAGGAAAACATGAAAGGAAACGAGTGAGATGATTGGATGAAGAGAATGAGATGAAACAAAATCAACGAAAGCAAAGATGGTGGTCATTTGTCCGCATTACCAAGCAAACAAACGACACACAGTGACTAATCAAAGTAAATGGATCAAAAATAATGTATCGCGAAGACATGCTCGCCTATAAGTGAACACTCATCCCAAGAATTCCCAGGTAAGCACAACTGGTCTCGCGTCTGATGAGATATATACGAAGTGCTTGCCTAGACAGAAAACCCAGAATACAGGCATTCACTCTTCCAGTTTGCACGTGTTCACATTATTTAAAACCCAAGACGTTGACGAGATTTTGAAAATTTGAAGGCACAAGGCCAAAAATTTAGTCAAACTGGAAGGGTTCAAAACCTTACAAAAGAGGGTTCAAAACCTTGTAATAAATCATCCAAAAACAGATGATTGTTTTTCAAAAATCGTTTCAGAAAAATTTGGTTTTTGTTTTGATAATCACCTAAGGATAGGTGATGTACATGTTTTAAGATCTAAACACAAGATAACTTGTGTTAGGGTCCTAGAAAGGTTATAGTCTAGGTCAAAGCATTAGTAATAACCTAATTCCCTATAACCATTGGCTCTGATACCAACTCTTCTGTCACACCCCGACCACGTGTAACATACAAGTCGTGGTGGAAACGTCGGGGAGTGTTGTAACAGAATTAATTGTTTCATAACCATGGCATTCAAAGTTGTATTTTATTTATAAACACAAGAGTTACATTGTCTTAAACAAGAAATAAAGAGTTCAGAACATAATTAAACTAAGTCTATCTTCATTTTATGTCTCTAAGGCACAGGTCCGCCCTAGTGTCACGATCATCATCCTAAGGAAAAGCTCCTGAAAACACATGTGAAAAGAGGTACGTCAGCATAAAAATGCCTGTGAGATACATAGGTTTTGTGAAAATAGGATTCATGACTTATAAGTTTAGGAAAAATTGTTTAATAACAGTCAGTCATGAACCTTGTAAGTTGTTTTGTTTTGTAAATCATTAAAAAGCAATGATGTGTATAAATAAGAGAATAATGTATCGTTAAATGAATAACCAAGTAAAAAATGAGTTTTTATAAGATAAGTTGTTTTGTAAATCAATGTCTTGTGAAAATAAGTTGTTTATGTAAAACGTAATATGTCAAATATTGAAATGATTTAAGTAACGCTACGACATGTAATATCATACAAACACTTGTTTATAGGAAGTACCAGCGGCGTATCCACCATGCTTGTATCATATTACACACGCCTCATTACTCAAATCACTTACTCAAACCAACCACCAATGTAAATTGTTTATGTATAAATGAATTGTCATGTGTTAATATGTAAACCAAATCGAAATGTCTAAGTCCAATGTAAACCACTAAATGTGTATATCAATGTCAAAATGTTTATGTTTAATGTAGATCATGTAATGTGTACCCAAGAATATCATGTATGGTGATTGAAATATATCAATTAAATCATATGTAAAATGCACAAAAACAAGGTATTGAAGTAAAACATGGTTTAAATCAAAGTTATGTTTTGTGGAACAAATGCATGTTATACTGATACAAACATTTATGCGGTATTGTGAAAATGCATACATCCAATCCTTGAGACTGTGACGATAAACCCTTAAACAAATTAAAGGTTTATCTAAGTTATGTATATCGAATTCGGTCATTCCTTCCAATCCAAACAAACCCAGGATATCAGGAACGGGAGTTGTCAATTCCTATGGTACCACTACCTACTAACGAACGGCGTAGCTAATGTTAATGAATGTATTGTTCCATTGAAACAAACCAAATGTCATACCAAAATGTAAACATGTGATGAAAACAACTGTACTAAGTATGTAACAAATGGACATACATAGCATGTGACGTGAAACAAATGTACTAAGTATGCACACAATGGACATACATAGCATGAAATGTAATGTAAAGCAATGTACTAAATACGCACACAATGGGCATACATAGCATGAAATGTAATGTAATGTAAAACATGTACTATAATGTACTAACGAACATAGCAGGTATATGATGTGAAAACATGGAAAGCATGGAAGTAACAAGTAGGCACATGTGTTTCACCCCAAAACAGTTTGGAAAAACGGTAAAAGAGGGGTCTATGTACTCACTTGAGATTGCTCAGAAGTCCTAAGATAACCACCAAGCAATGCTAGAGATCACGGAATCAAACGGCACCTAATATAGGTAACTATGTTAATAAACCGGACCTAAATCGGAAGATCGGATAGAATGAGGGCTCGTAAACCAAATGAGTATGGGAACTCATGTAGTATGGTTTAACAAAGCCTACATACTAAATGAAACCTAACCTTAGTGCTTACGACCCGTCACGACCCATTTAGGTAGCTTATGCTACTTTAACGCGTTGTTCGCGTAAAACGCGTTCGGACCGCTTAACTAGTCCTATGACAAGTAACATATGCCTTAACATGTCTAATATTGTTGTCAAATCAGTTTAGATGTCAAAAGTTATGTTACACATGTTTAAAATGACTTTTGGCATCAAAGGGGTATTTTGGTAATTTACCTAAGGCATATAAACTACCTATCATACAACTACTTAAACGAAGCGACCATAAGGTATAACCTCGGAAGCTTATTCCCTATATGCTATGGTCACCTAATTTGTTTGGTCGGATCCTAATGATCGACCAAATGGGTCGGGTTCGAAGGTATAAGCGATTTATTAGATCGCTTACCCTTACGACCCTAGACAACGTGGTAATCAGTAGGCATAGTCACAAGGGACTATAACCATCGTGATTACGCTCACGTTGCGAAGTTCAAACGAACTTCGCATTGACCATAAACTGGTCAATGAAGAAAGTCAAACAAAGTTTGTCTTTCGGACTTAAAAAGCAATAAAAGAACAAAGGAACACTTACAAAAGGTCCCCGAATGCTAATCTAGATCAAAATAGCTCAGGTATGAAACAAAGGTTTCAACTTAGAGCACAATTGATCAGATTCTTGTGAGAAATGAGTGAAAATGTGATGGGTATTTATAGATTTTGGTCCACCGTTAAGATCGTTTCTTGGAGAAGAGGGAATGATCTAGCCCGTACACTTGTCGAAATGTTGTGGTAACTAAAAATGGCCCTTAATGAGCTGAAAGGGCAAGTGTGAGTGTGTGGTTGTGAGTTAATCAGCTGAAATCTGCTGACTAATCAGTCTTATCTGACCTGGTTAGGCAGTCGCGTAGCGCGACTGGTAAGGCCCTTAGGGCTCGCGCTACGCCACCACCCCCCTGTTTCAGAAATGTTTCAAAAATGACAGTTTTAGTCCCTGCACGTGTTTAAGGCCTTTTTCGATGCGTTTGAACCCCGTTAACCTCATTTCAAGGCTCTAAAATGAATTTAAAGTATAGGGAACTCAAAACATGCTCAAAAATATCTCGGATGTCGGTTCGTTTGGTCGTACGATCGTGATGTTCGGTTAATTACGACAGAATGCGCATAAGCGCGAAAAACGATCCAAATGACGTGACGAATGGATTTTTCTTATGCCAAAAACTAAAATAAAATATTATAGTGCTTACATAAATTTTTGGATGTCCGGATGTATTCAGAACGTAAGTTATGCGCGAAAATGCAAACTTGTGCACTTTTTGACGCTTTTAGTCCCTGAATGACCCAAAAGTTTATTTTAGCACACCGAACCCCTCAAAGCCTATTTCTAAGATATGTGAAGGATATTTATGGTATGTTTAACTTATGGTCATGTTCCGGAATGTCTGTTACAGTTTAAATTGGCATACTTTCGCAGTTTGTCAAATTTAGTCCCTGTAGACGAATTAACTTGTTTTTGCCATACCAAAGCCTTCAAAACTTATTTATAAGTTATGTAAAGGTTATTTAAGGTATGTTAAGTATATGTTGATGTTCCGGAGTATTTTTCGCATTAAACTGATTACGTTTACGCACCAGTTTGCGTATAACTCTCTAGAAAGCGATATAGAGTTTGAAATTGAATAAAAGTCAAAACATGAAAAATGTAAAACACAACCAAACAAACATTTGGGATCAAATAACATTGTTTTATTGATAACAGAATTGTTCACAATGATTACAAGCACAGATGTTACATACAATAACTAAGATAATCTCTTAAAAAGTGCAAAAGTGCGGAAATAATCAAAGGTTACACTACACACGAGTTGGATCCAAGTGATTCATCTTGTCTATCTGTTTTTATTTTATTTTTCAGCATTTTAGTTTGTTTTATTTTTCTAGTTTAAAAACCTTTTTCTAACTTTTGATTTGATTAGACGTTGAGGATAAACCGGTATTAAAAGCTCTTGTGTCCTTGGACGACCTCGGTATCTTACCAACACTATACTACGCTCACGATGGGTGCACTTGCCCATATGTGTGTTTAGTGTTAGTAAATATCGTGTTTTATCAATTTAAAACTTGGCCAAAGTGTAAAAGGGCTTAAAATATACATCAAAAATATAACAAACTTCATGCACATCAAGTATCCTCCTTGATTACTGATTCTTATGCTTCTCTAGTTTGTTCATTTAAATCTACCTGTAGATTTAACTTAATAGAACGTACTCTTTTTGGTTTCTCATGATACTTTCGACTTAAAGCATCAGCTACCACATTTGCTTTTCCTGCATAATACTGGATATTACAATCATAATCACTAAGAATTTCCATCCAGCGTCTTTGCCTCATATTCAAATCTTTTTACCCGAAAACATACCTTAAACTCTTATGATCTGCGAAAATGGTAAACTTACTACCGTAAAGGTAATGTCTCCAAATCTTAAGGGAAAAAATTATAGCTCCTAATTCTAAATCCTGAGTTGAATAATTCTCTTCATGATTCTTAAGTTGTCTAGATGCGTAAGCTATAACCTTTTGACGTTGCATTAATATACATCTATAACCTAACTTAGAAGTGTCACAATAGACTACAAAGTCTTCAGTTCCTTCTGGTAACGCTAGTATAGGTGCATGGGTTAGTCTTTGCTTAAGAATTCTAAAGGCTTCTTCTTGTTTTGGTCCCCATTCAAACTTAATAGATTTACAGGTTAGCTTAGTTAAGGGAATGGCTATTCTAGAAAAATCTAGAATAAATCTTCTATAATAACCGGCCAATCCTAAGAAACGTCTAACCTCGGTTGGTGACTCGGGGGTTTTCCATTTGGTAATCGCCTCGATCTTGATGGGATCCACATGAATTCCTTCATGATCGACTAAATGTCCAAGAAACTGTACTTGTTCTAACCAAAACTCGCACTTTGAAAACTTAGCATAAAGCCTTTCCTTCCTCAACAAACTTAAAAGTGCGTGCAAATGCTTTGCATGATCCTCTTTACTTTTAGAGTAAATGAGAATATCATCTATAAAGACAATTATGAATTTATCCAAATATGGCTTACATATTTGGTTCATCATGTCCATAAATGTGGCTGGGGCATTGGTTAAACCAAATGGCATGACAGTAAATTCATAATGGCCATACCTTGTTCTGAACGCGGTCTTAGGAATATCCTCTTCCTGTACCTTCAATTGATGATATCCTTACCTTAAATCGATTTTCGAGAAAAATCGACATCCTTGCAACTGGTCGAACAGATCATCGATTCTCGGTAATGGGTACCGATTCTTAATCATGACCATGTTCAATTCACGGTAGTCAATGCACATACACATTCATTCGTCTTTCTTTTTAACGAATAAAATCGGTGCTCCCCACGGTGATGAACTTGGCTATATGAATCCTTTCTCCAACAATTCGTCTAATTGTTTCTTCAGTTCCTGCATTTCGGTGGGTGCCAAACGGTAAGGTGATTTGGCAATTGGTGCTATCCCTGGTAGCAGATGGATTCTGAATTCAACTTCTCTGTCCAGCGATAGTCCTGGTAATTCTTCTGGAAACACATCTGAAAACTGAGATACTACTGGAATATATTTTAGCTCTTTTCCTTTAGTGTTAGTGATTATAGAAATCAAATACACTAATGATCCTTTTCTTATATAACTTGTTGTTTTCATCACAGAGATGAATTTCGTGGATCTAGATGGCTTATCTCCTTTAATTGTGATCTTTTCACCCTTTGGTGAATTTACTTGAATTGACTTTTGATCACATAAAATACTGGCTTTATTGGCTATTAACCAATCCATTCCTAATACAGCATCAAATCCGGCCAGATTCATTGGGTAAAGGTTTGCAATAAACTTTTGATTTAAAATTTCTATTCTTGCTCCCTGCAAGATTTCAGAAATTCTAATGGTTTCCCCATTTGCTGTTTCTACTAGACAATCTTGTGAGAGTTTAGTTAATGGTTGATTGAGAAATTTGCAAAATGAAGTATTAATAAAACTTTGGTTTGCACCAGAGTCAAATAATACTTTAGCAAAAACATCATTAACTAAAAACGTACCGGCTATCACGTCCGAAATCATCTTGGCTTCATCTGCCGTCAGAACAAATGCTCTAGCATTTTTAGTGTTCTTGTTGCCCATGGCTGGAACTAGTTTCGGACAATTTGGCTTGATGTGACCTTTTTCTCCACAGTTGAAGCACAGTCCATTATTAGGTTTCCTCCTGCAATCTTCTTCCTTGTGCCCTGGTATCTTACAGAAATTGCAGTAAGTGGAGCATTTTCCCGAATGCTTCTTCTTACAAGCCTTGCAGCATGGTGTAGAGGTAGAACCTACATTCCTACGGTTGGAATTTCCGTAACGAAATTCCTGGGTAAGCCTTTGAGCTAGGTTTCTCCTCTGATCTTTTTCTCGAGTACGCACTAACTCATTTGTCAAGGTGTTTGCTAGTTCTACAGCTTCTTCTATGGTTTGAGGTCTAGCTGCCTTGACTACATGCCTAATCTCCCCAATTAATCCCCAAATGTATCGGGAGATTAACACTGGTTCTGGTGATGCAAGGGTTGGTACTATTCTAGCATATTCAAAGAATGTAGTAGTATAACCCTTACTATCTACTCCAGTCATTCTAAGGTTTAGGAACTTATTCGCTATCTGTTCTTTTTCATTGGGAGGGCAGAATTTCCTTTCTACCATGTTCTTAAATTCCTCCCATTCCATATTATAAACCCTATCACTTCCTCTAGACTAAAGGATAGTGTTCCACCATTCTAAGGCTGAGTTCTTGAACAGATTAGAAGTAAACATTATCTTATCCTCTTCCGCACATTTGCTTATTTTTAGAACAGCCTCAGTCTTTTCTATCCAGCGTAGAGTTGCAATGGGTCCTTCATTGCCCGAGAATTCTATTGGTTTGCAGGACCAGAATTCTTTATAAGAACAACCATAAGGCATGGTTCTTCTTCTTTTGGGAATGGGCGCTTGAAGTACAGGTCCATTGTTCATGTTGTGTTCAGGTTCAGTTGGTCGCTTACTGCTATGTTTACTTTTATTATCCGCTTCCTTAACTGTTTGAATAATAAATGGCATTGCATCTATAATTCCTTGTGCCACTATATGTTGGATGGCACTATTATCCACTTGATTTCCATTGTTATTGTTGTTCGGGTTATCATTATTCAGCTTATTGTCGTTCTAGTTATTATCATTCTGGTTTTCCTGGTTCACTTCGTTGTCCATCTGAATTTTAAACATTTACCAATTATTAATGTCACAATATAATATTTTAAACATGCAGGTTGATCAAAAATGTCGAGCATTGCGACTTACTCTTTTCTTATATATAATATGCATCTAATACAAGCCAATACTGGAAATTAAAATTACAATACAACTGAATTTAAAATTACACTACTAGTAGGTGTCTGATGTGTGCAAAATGCAACATATAAATTACATCAATTGTGGCATAAAACTAACCCTTTTTTAGTACTAATGTTGGAAAAAGTGTGCTTTTGTCTTCCTTTTGTATTTTCAGGATTAAATGAGCTCAAATTAACAAAAGAAGCAAAAAAGACAGCAAAATCTAACATAAATACAAGAAAAGGAACAAACGTGACATGCCCGACCCCACGACAGCATCTTCCCAAGCAAAACAAGAAGACAAAAGACTGAACACGCCCTGTGCTCAGCCAGCACGGGGGCGTGCTCAAGTGTCAGCAGAAAAGGCAAAGTAGTAGAAGCTTCTATTGCCCACCACGGGGCCGTGGTCAACTATAAGATTCGCACAATCCAGGCAAATCTTCATAGTACAAAGATTCTTCTGCACACGGGGTCGTGCTCAGCGGACACGGGGGCGTGGTCAGCTAATAAGACAAGCTGCATTAAATGAGGAAAGAGAAGGATGTGGACATGGGGCCGTGCCCGAGCTTCTGTTCAGCCTATAAATAGGAGTGCTTGGCTCAAGCTCAAACCATCCCTTGGCACACCACCTCTCTTACACTTCACCCACCACCCACCACCCCCATAACACCATCATCCACCACCATCATCCATTGTCCATCATAGAGTGTGTGAGTCCTCTCGGGATCCAAGATTGATCGTAAGAGTTCTTGACAATCAAGGCCATGTTTGCCTAAGTCTCTTACATCACTTGGTGAAGACAAGTGTCTAGTGTAATACTTTTTATTTCTAATCTTTTCGCACTTTTTACTTGGTTTTGTATTAATGACTTTAATAACTAGTTTCTTATGTTGAAGGTGATTCTTCCTTATCGTTTGTCCGTGGTGTCTTGGCATTATTTTACTGTCTATATAAAATAAAAGATTTTCACCATTCATATCTCCACGGTCTATATGGAGGTATGTTGGCTACCTGGTCGGGGGTTAAGGGAACGGTTTGGTAAGAGTCTTGTCGTTGTTCAGCGTTTAGAGATCCTGCAAGGGACCTGGGTCAAATTTAGTAGGACCTCCTTCAATACTTAACAGGTATTGGATGGCGGGGGTCCAAACTCTCTGATCCCCTCATAAGTTAACTACTATTAATACTATAACCCGGCTACTTAGGACTGTATCCTTGCTGACTCAGACTACTTAGTCGAGGGTAACGTCACCTCCAAAATAGGGGCCTACCATAATTTACATTAATAAATTTATTCATTATCTTTCAATAATTCGACCCTTTAGGATTGTATCCTTGCTGACTCAAACTACTGGGATGAGGGTAACGTCACCTTCAAAAGAGGGGCCTACTACAATAACTAAGATAATCTCTTAAATAAGTGCAAAAGTGCGGAAATAATCAAAGGTTACACTATACACGAGTCGGAACCAAGTGATTCATCTTGTCTATCCGTTTTTCTTTTATTTTTATTTTCAGCATTTTAGTTAGTTTTTATTTTCTTAGTTTAAAAACCATTTTTCTAAACTTTTGATTTGATTAGACGTTGAGGATAAACCGGTACTAAAAGCTCTTGTGTCCTTGGACGACCTCGGTATCTTACCAACGCTATACTACGCTCACGATGGGTGCACTTGCCCATATGCGTGTTTAGTGTTAGTAAATATCGTGTTTTATAAATTTAAAACTTGGCTAAAAAAAGTGTTAAAGGGCTTAAAATATACACCTAATATATATAACACTTCACACGCATCAAGTTTTTGGCGCCGTTGCCGGGGACACAAGGATTTTAAGAAAGTTAGGAATCAACGGCCTAATCGTTTTTCATATTTTTCATTTTTTTAGGATTTTTTCTTAGTTTTTCAGCTTCTGCAGAGCTCAGCACGGGCAGTGCCTGGTCGGACACAGGCCGTGTCCAGCCTTGTTACTTGCAGTTTTTATTTTCCGAGTTACAGAGAGCTGAACACGGGGCCGTGTCGAACACGGGGCCGTGCCCAACTCCCAGTAACAGGGATCCGGAAAACAATTACTGTAACTCCGACCACGGGCCGTGTTCACTGAACACGGGGCCGTGGTGAACCTTCTGACCAACGTTCTTTTCTGTTTTTGTTTCAGGACTGGGAACCCAGGCGCCACATTTGAACTTCCTACATAGTGCATGAGCTCCAGTTCTAGTAGAGACATAAAAGAACCTCTAGAAGAACCCGAACGCTTTCTCAGAAAAAGACTTAAAGCTAAAAACCAAGAGAAAGTTTCGGGGAACCCACTTCCAATGGCGGACCAACGTACCCTCATGGATTACCTACGACCCACCGTAGGTAATCTCGGCGCCGCTATCAATGCACCGAATGTCGAAGCCAATAACTTCGAACTTCGACCGCATTTGTTACAAATGCTTCAAAACTCCGCAACCTTTCATGGGCTTGCGGACGAGGATCCCCATCTACATATTACTAATTTCTTAGAAATATGTGATACCTTTCGGATCAATGGAGTATCAAACGACGCCATTCGCCTTCGGATGTTTCCATTTTCACTAAAAGACCGAGCTAAGGCTTGGCTTAACACCCTCCCAGTTGGCTCGGTAAACACCTGGGATGAACTAGCCCAAAAGTTTCTATATAAGTATTTCCCTCCTGCTAAAACGGCTAAATTAATGACTGAAATTAATACATATTCACAAGAGGATGGGGAATCCTTATATGAAACTTGGGAAAGGTTCAAGGAGCTACTAAGAAAGTGCCCTCACCATGGTCTTGCGGTATGGCAACAAGTATCCACTTTCTACAATGGGTTGTTGCCACATACAAGACAAACACTTGATTCTAGCTCCGGGGGACTTTTAGGTAATCGTCGCCCAAATGAAATATATAATCAAATTGAGGAAATTGCTCAAACCAATTTTCAATGGCACACTCCCCGAGGCAATAAATATATTGCCTCGGGCGCCCATAAGGTTGATGAAAGCACTTCTTTACAAGCCCAAATCGAAGCCCTTTCTTCAAAAATCAAAAAACTAGAAATGACAAAAACGGTTTCGGTTTTATCTTGTGAAGGGTGTGGGGGGCCACATGAAAATTGGAGTTGTATGAAAGAATTAGATGAACAAACGGAAACGGTAAACTAGATTGACAACAGACCCAGGCCGTCGGGTCCTCCAACGGGTACCTACAACCAAGGATGGCGTAACCACCCAAACCTTGGTTGGAGAGATCCCGGCAATAGTAGTAACCAACAAAACCAACGAACTAACTTTCAACAACCACAAAACTTTTCTCAACAACAAGGTGGACGAGAAAGGCTTGAAGATACTGTATCTTGCCTCATCTCCGACACCGAAAAGAAAAACTCGGATCGATTTCAGCAATTGGAATCGAATTTTAGAAATCAAAAAGCTAGCATTCAAAATATTGAAAAACAATTAAATCAAGTAGCTCAAAATTTCTCCGAGAGACCACAAGGCGCGTTACCTAGCAATACCGAAACCAACCCAAAAGCACAAGTACACCTCATCACATTGAGGAATCGAACCGTGGGTCCCGAGGAGGCTCCATTACCGCTAGATGAAAGAATCCAGTCCAGCCAAACCACGACTCCACCCGCACCTCAACCAGAAAAGGCTTCTTTACCAAATCAAGAGCCCACCAAGACCCCTCCGATTCCATACCCCGGTAGGTTAAATCGTCAAAAGACCGATGAGCAATTCGCAAAGTTCGAAAATTTACTAAAACAATTGCATGTTAATATTCCTTTTATTGAGGTCCTTACCCAAATGCCTAAATATGCAAAATTTATGAGGGATTTCCTCACTCATAAAAGGAAAATTGAATCATTGCAATTAGTTAACTTAGGCGAAGAATGCTCCGCCTTAGTACTCAACAAACTCCCACAAAAGAAAATTGATCCCGGAAGCTTCACGATTCCTTGCTCGATTGGGGAATCCCCCGTTCATAACGCATTAGCTGATCTTGGGGCTAGCATTAACCTCATGCCCACATCAATGTTCAAACGACTCGGCCTAGGAACAACGAGCCCTACAAAGATGAGCATACAACTCGCCGATAGATCCGTCAAATTTCCACAAGGTGTCGCTGAAAATCTATTGGTCAAAGTTGACAGTTTCGTTTTCCCGACCGACTTTGTCATCCTAGACATGGAAGAAGACGCTGAGGTTCCTCTCATCCTCGGGAGGCCATTTCTAGCCACCGCCCAAGCAGTGGTTGATATGAATGACGGAACACTAACATTGAAGTTTGGGGACGAGGAAGTGAAGTTTGGAGTGGGAACGAGAGTAGAAGACGAAGACCCGGTCGACTACATGAAGGTCATAGACTCAAGCTTGGATGAAGCTCTCCGACGGTGTAACATGGGATGCGAAACATCCCACTTGAGTGACATATGACCAGGCTTTGGGTCTAGCCAAGGACCCTTATAAACATGGCGCACCACGGAGGCATTCCGCGGAACTATCCTTAGTTTAATTTAGATTAGTTTTTATGTTTTCTAGTTTAGTTTTAATTTTCAGGAATAAAACACACTTGAGATTGCAAAGAATACAAGGAAAACTTGAACCAGAACCCCATGCAGGAAAACAGGACCATCCGACAAAATTTCTTCATTATAGCAAGTTCGGCACGGGCCGTGTCCGCCCAACATGGCCCCGTGCTGCACAGTCTGCAGAAAAGACCCAGTTCAGGTAACTGGACACGGGTCGTGTTCACCCAACACGCCCCCGTGTCCAGGCTTCTGTTTCTCTTGATTTAATTTTGTTACTGGCACTTGAACACGGGGTCGTGCCCGGACAACACGGGGCCGTGTCCAGCGCCCAGTAACACAAAATTTTTGCTTAATTCACACCTTTTACACATTCAATCAACCTAAAAACTTATTTTTGGGACACATTGAGTACAATGTGTAATTTAAGTGTGGGGGGGATGCTAAAACCTTGAATCTTGCAAGTCCTAAATACAAGCCTTAAACAAAACTTTATTGGAACCGCTAATCACCCCAAAAAAAAATTCAAAAAATTTTCATTTTTTTACTTGTCTAGGTTTAATTCGGGAATTTCAAAATTCTAAAAAGGTTATATTTTTACAAATTTACAACCGATAGCGTCGTGATAAAAAGAACCAACATAAGAAAATTATGAAAAGGCATGACAAGCTTAGTTAAAATTTGATTATATATACTTGATCACATAAAAACCCATTCCCACAAAAGTGAGTTTTGAGCCTTTATTGAGCATACAAATACATATCTTTAAACTAAATGCCCATTTTTCGTTTCTTGTGTGAATAGCCGCTTGGTTCTTACAACTCTAGAACTTGCCACGACGATACATTCCCGATCCTTACCAACTTAAACCCGAGTAAGTAAATGATGGAGGCATTAGGACTAACCCTTTTTATTTCTACACCATTATTTTTCTTTTTTTTTACCACCTACCCAAAATCCCCCTAGTTAGCCCCTTTGAGCCTAAACCTTTTTCATTTTTAACCCTTTGTTTTAGTAACTAGCTCGGTTTTTCGTATGACTTTTCAAATATATATATAATGTTGATGATGAAGCAAAAGAAAATAAACAAACAAGTTTATCAAAAATAACTTTGTTTGAATAAATAAGCTTCATCAAAATAAAAGTTACAAAAATAGAAAGTCTTACGAAAACCGATGTTTTTTACGCTTTTTCGCCCTTTTCTACTAACCACTAACCCAACCACCTACCTTTAAACCAAGCCTAACCCTTCACCCAAAAAGCCCTCTTGATATTTACAAAGGTATAAAATTAAAAGGAGGAGGATTGATTGCTTGGCAAGCCTATGGTAGGAGTAAGTTCCATGCCGCTCTCGAGTGATCCACTAAAATACATTTTCGGCCGAGTGTTGAGTGATCCCCCGTGAGGTATGTGAACTTGTATATAAAGAAAATTTTAAAGAGGCATGTTAAGCCCTAATAAGTAATTTGTCTTATGAAAAGTTTTAAATAAATCATGACGAATAGGATTGAAAATAAATAAAAATAAAACTTAATAAAGAATCTTGGAAATCCTGACACTCTATGACAAGCCCAAAAACGTTCTCTTCTACCCATTCCATTTGGGTGTGTAAAGCCACATTATAAAGAGTTTTGCTTGAGGACAAGCAAAGATTCAAGTGTGGGGGTATTTGATGTGTGCAAAATGCAACATATAAATTACATCAATTGTGGCATAAAACTAACCCTTTTTTAGTACTAATGTTGGAAAAAGTGTGCTTTTGTCTTCCTTTTGTATTTTCAGGATTAAATGAGCTCAAATTAATAAAAGAAGCAAAAAGACAGCAAAATCTAACACAAATACAAGAAAATGAACAAACGTGACATGCCCGACCCCACGACAACATCTTCCCAAGCAAAACAAGAAGACAGAAGACTGAACACGCCCCGTGCTCAGCCAGCACGGGGGCGTGCCAAAGTGTCAGCAGAAAAGACAAAGTAGTAGAAGCTTCTATTGCCCACCACGGGGCCGTGCTCAGCGGACACGGGGGCGTGGTTAACTATAAGATTCGTACAATCCAGGAAAATCTTCATAGTACAAAGATTCTTCTGCACACGGGGCCGTGCTCAGCGGACACGGGGGCGTGGTCAACTAATAAGACAAGCTGCATTAAATGAAGAAAGAGAAGGATGTGGACACGGGCCGTGACCACTGGACACGGGGCCGTGCCCGAGCTTCTGTTCAGCCTATAAATAGGAGTGCTTGGCTCAAGCTCAAATCATCCCTTGGCACACCACCTCTCTCACACTTCACCCACCACCCACCACCACCATAACACCATCATCCATCACCATCATCCATTGTCCATCATAGAGTGTGTGAGTCGTCTCGGGATCCAAGATTGATCGTAAGAGTTCTTGACAATCAAGGCCATGTTTGCCTAAGTCTCTTACATCACTTGGTGAAGACAAGTGTCTAGTGTAATACTTTTTATTTCTAATCTTTTCGCACTTTTTACTTGGTTTTGTATTAATGACTTTAATAACTAGTTTCTTATGTTGAAGGTGATTCTTCCTTATCGTTTGTCTGTGGTGTCTTGGCATTATTTTACTGTCTATATAAAATAAAAGATTTTCACCATTCATATCTCCACGGTCTATATGGAGGTATGTTGGCTACCTGGTCGAGGGTTAAGGGAACGGTTTGGTAAGAGTCTTGCCGTTGTTCAGCGTTTAGAGATCCTGCAAGGGACCTGGGTCAAATTTAGTAGGACCTCCTTCAATACTTAACAGGTATTGGATGGTGGGGGTCCAAACTCTTTGATCCCCTCATAAGTTAACTACTATTAATACTATAACCCGGCTACTTAGGACTGTATCCTTGCTGACTCAGACTACTTAGTCGAGGGTAACGTCACCTCCAAAAGAGGGGCCTACCATAATTTGCATTAATAACTTAATTCAATATCTTTCAATAATCCGACCCTTTAGGATTGTATCCTTGCTGACTCAAACTACTTGGTTGAGGGTAATGTCACCTTCAAAAGAGGGGCCTACTACAATAACTAAGATAATCTCTTAAATAAGTGCAAAAGTGCGGAAATAATCAAAGGTTACACTATACACGAGTCGGAACCAAGTGATTCATCTTGTCTATCTGTTTTTCTTTTATTTTTATTTTCAGCATTTTAGTTAGTTTTTATTTTCTTAGTTTAAAAACCATTTTTCTAAACTTTTGATTTGATTAGACGTTGAGGATAAATTGGTACTAAAAGCTCTTGTGTCCTTGGACGACCTCGGTATCTTACCAACGCTATACTACGCTCACGATGGGTGCACTTGCCCATATGTGTGTTTAGTGTTAGTAAATATCGTGTTTTATAAATTTAAAACTTGGCAAAAAAAAGTGTTAAAGGGCTTAAAATATACACCTAATATATATAACACTTCACACGCATCAGTGTCACACCCCAAAAACGTCGCAGCGGAATATAAAATGTAGTGGTGACGGAAGCTGGTGCCCATTTATATCTTGTCGATCGATGCATTTAATTGTTGGACATTTTAGTATATTTTAGATGTAAGTTATTTAAACATTACGTTTTAAGATACGACACAACCATGACATAGTTAAGTTGTTTTGATCCTCACGGATCTTATTACATTCGTCCCGGAAAGTTTTAAAAGTCAGTCCAACATTTTAAGTAACAAAACATGCATCAACAACCACAAGATACGCCATAATTCTCGAAGCCGGACTCAAGTACCTGTAGAACACGTTAAAATCAAGTGTCAACACAAAGGAAGCTGAGTTCACATATTTACTTGCAAACAATTTTATTCCAAGGAAAACTTTCTGATTAGGTGTTTATTTGAAAATATCCAAGTAATTTTAGAAAGGCCATTTTACTTCCTTAATAAAATCCATGGGCCTTCCGTCGGTTCATTACTCCGACAACAGTAATAGTGCCCAGGTTTTGTATATTAAATTATTGCGTCAATTTTCAGACTCGTATGTTAGCTAGTCGATACGAACTATATATTAACCATGCAGGGATAATCAATGCTAGACAATAAACAGAATAATAATTCGTCGTTTGACATTGACACGGGGCGATCGGTCATGACGGGGTTGTCAACCCGATAGATCTACCAACAATTCCTCGCGTACCATACTTAACTGATTAAACGACATCATGGGCGCAGGGTTCTTTCTCGAAGAACAATATGATTTCTGCCTCACGTACAATATATATATATATATATATATATATATATATATCCTACTAATATGACAATTTAATATACTACGATTTACGAATTCCCCTGTCACTCAAATGTTGAGACTCAGTCCGGAATTCATCCCCAATTCGTACGGTCTCGTTTCAGTTAAGAAATACCGCACTTATAATATTCATTCTTCAAAATCGTTTTACTTCAAAACGTATAGCTTATCAAATTCATATATTTTCAGCGAAAATATATTTTTTATATTAAAAGATATGTTTTATTTTGAAAACATTATTAAACCCTTTTAACGACGTGTTCCACTCCCAAAATATATACAAAACAGTAAAAAGAGGGGTTTAGTGACACTCACCTTTGGGTGTGTATTTTAATACCGCAATCCCAGAGATTGATTTTATATACGTCCTAATATAGGAACAATTCTAAATCAATATATATATATATATATATATATATATATATTTAACACAAAAATCCTAAGTTTCTCCATTTCTTAGAATTATCACATAACTTTGAGATTTTCTCTAAAAGTTGTCATTTTTTATTATGTTGGCACGTTAATATATATATGATTCCATATATATATATATATATTTATGATTTTGTGACTTGAACGATTTTATTGGTGACCAATATTGTGTAAATCCGTTAACACTCCCGTTTATACGCAATATATCTACGATTTGCGCGTCGTAATATATATACATAAATGTTCACATAATTTAACACCGAAACACACGAAATCTTGTTAACTTATCTATTTTGTCATTTTTAGAGCAAATATACATAAAACATCTCATATGTACCAAATTTCATGCTCGACAAACAAGTTACACATTTAACGCAATTTTACCGTTTCTACCGCACAAAACGTACAAATATATACATGCATAATCAAATCTTTAAAATCATGTTAAAACTTAACATATTCTCAAATTCTCATATTTAAATCACACAACACATTTTAACACATAAGGTTTACCCAAAATTTTACCCATACTAGTGTACTTAGAAAAATGCGTATTTTAGCGATTCGGTAACGTTTTCGGGCGTCGGAAGTCATGTATGACCAACCAAACACCAAGTAAACTTAAAATTAGTCAAAATACTTACTTTTAAACTAAAAATATTTGTTTACTTACTTATCTAAATCAGTTTTATAAAAATCACTCCAAAAGCCGATTTTTGACCGTTTTAACGCATAGTTTTGCGTTATACGTTACTATAATCATCCCAACTCGAAACGACTTGATATTTTAACAAAATACATGTTATTTACTGATTAAAATAGTGGTTATAATCAGATTAGTGCAGTTTTTGTGCAAGTCACATAAATCATGCGATTTCACATAGTTTACAACTTTTAATGCATCAAGTACAACATGCAAAGCTAGCAAACGTTATCACAAAGTTATATGTCACCAAACACTTTAAAATAACTTTATTTTAGTGTTTATAATCTGATTAAAACTGATTTTTACTAAATCATACTCAAATCACCTTTTTAAGATCACACATCATTATGCATGTTCAAGTAGATGCATCTAATGCACTCATACAACATCCTTATCATCACCTATGATCTAATCACACTCAAGAACATATGAAATCCATGTTCTTACAAATCATTACCTATATCACCCATTATCACATAATCATTCATACATAAATGCAAGTGTTCTTACCTTTATAAATTTATGACCAAAATTACATGCATGCATACACATATACCCACATACACACGAAACATATACACCCACATAACCTCCATAAGTTCACTTTTTCACCAAAACTCCTTTTTCAATCATGAATCGCTTTTAGATCATTCTTTTATACCATTTTTGACTCATGCATGTATTCTATCATTCAAAAATCATATTATTCAAGAATCACTCAATCAAAAATCAAAACATGATCATATACATAAACACATAAATCTACGGCTACACACACACACATTCATCCATTTTTATTTATCCAAAAACCCATTTGTTTTAGATTTCAAGTTTGTGATTAAATTCAAGAACAAGAGAAACTTCCATTATCATCAAGATCATCAAGAATCAAAGACAAGGTTTTTAAAATAAATTTTATACCTTCAAGTTCTTGTTGGGTTTTTGACAAGGTGTGATGATATGGAGCTTGGTTCTTGCTTGGAATCTCTTGAAAACACCTTAGGATCTTCAAAAATGCAAGGAAACGCCTTGGAAGAGACTTAGATCTTGATGAAGATGATGAAAAACGAAAATGAGTGGGTGTGTGTGTGTTACGGTTTAGAGAGAGAATGGAGGGGGTTATTTGAAATTTTTGGCCTTGAAAATGGTTAGTGTCATATGTGCATGTATTTTAAATGGTAAAGGCTATGCACATATTACACTTGTCAAATTGAGAAATAACCAAGAAAAGGTGGACATCCCTTGGCCGCCCACATGTCCCCTCTCACACACACATGCATATATATACATATATATTATGTATTAGTTAAAAACAGGTATTTAACTGGATACCGGGTATTATTGAACAATATTTCACCAAAATAAACTCACCAAAATATTATTGAACAATATTTCATTTGCCGGGTCTGGCGACGTTGCCGGTATTTAGCAGTATGCGCGCTGTGCTGCGCGGTACGCGCTTAAAATCACAAAAATAGGGATTTATGCGTTTTTATTTATTTGTATCATTCTAAAGTAATAAACTCATAAAATTATTACTAAGATGATTTTCAGTTGCCTTGACAGGCTGTGTTGACGGTATTTTGTCGATACACGCGCTGCATCGCGCGGTAAGCGCTTAAACTCGAAATATAGAGTTTCTTAGCGTTTTAATTTATTTTTCCTCACGAATATGAGTAAAATTACTATTCTAATCATAACAGACTATTTTTAGAATTTTAACACTGATCGGGTGGTCACCGACATTCGTTTCGCATTTTAACCGTTACGCGATAAGCGTTTATCTTACTGTTGCCAACATAATTTTTATCAAAGTTTAATTTTACCAACTCATTAAATTTCACATATAAACATCATAACCAGTTAAATATAGCCCTGTTACCTATTCACAGCACGTGTTACAAGTGTATGGTACGGCCTGAAAAGCCGGGTGTCACAGTAGGCATCCATAACTTATGATGTTTTTTTTCATACACACATATTATATATTTTATTATATTATTATTATTACCATCTCCACCATCATCTTCACGGATATGGATTCATCCAGAAATCCATATTGCGCTCGTCGTACTTCCAGACGAGTCGCTCTCCCACCTGTCTCATCCTTTCGCTACTTTCTAAAATTTCCTCACCGAATGTCCTAAGTTCTTGCACATTTTCTGCACTCATTGGGGGTGCAAGTTCTGGGACTGGGTTCGGAATCTTGGGCATGGGTTCCTGGTACGGGTATGGATTCTCTAAAATTTCCCTAATGTAGTGATCACTATCATAGTAGGGATCTAGAGGGTCCAAACCTGGGTAAGCTCCTACATTCGGCATGGGCATGTCTTCTGGTATCGGGTAACGTTGCACATAGTCCCTATTGTCATCCCACCATGGGTCGTAGTTTGGGTCTAAGGGATTGGGTGCTAGTACCCTAGGTATCTCTTCTGTATTAAAATCATGCATTTCAACTGGATTTTCGAGGTTGTTTTCTATCTCCATTGGCTGGTTGGGAAATGGTGGTAGTGGTTGGGGTGCTATCAGTTGCTCCAGGTTAGGGTCGGCTGCAGTGGTTGCTAGGATATGAAAGTTGGCTAAACTCCTATTAATCATGTCCTGGGCGTGGGCATCTGTCTCTCTTTTAACGGCTGCTAGGGCTTGCTGCTCTTGTAACTTTTTCATTCGTTTCCTACGTTCATGTGCTCCCCTACTGAACCATCCTCTCTTTTTATGAGGGAATGGCTCTTCAGACTGAGCCTTAAACACGAATATTCCTTCTTCATTATCAGCAGAATACCCTAAGAGGGCAGGCTGTGAAGAGGCGCCTTCGCTTCTAGGCGAACCAGACAACTGACGATACGCGTCAGATGGTCCTTGGTCGCTCATACTGTAAACTAACAAATAGTCAAATAACACATAACAATAAAATACAATTATGCACGTATTTCCGTAATTTATTTCCTAACACTTTAAATAACTTTTGGTGTCAGCAGAACACTTCTGTGGCTGAATCAGTGGCTTAGATCTGATACCACCTTCTGTCGCAACCCCCATCCCTTAACAACAACCCGAGAACGGGCGGCCGCGGCCAGTTTTGGTGGTATCTGTGTTTTATCCATTTTGGCAGCGAAAATTTCATCAGGACCGTAGTTAGGAAATATTTTATCAGAGTAAAATACCACACATTTAATATATTAAATACATGGGAAAAACCCAAGTTTCAAGTACACACATTTTCAAAGGGATCAACCCTATTTTATTTAATAAAAACATCTATTTATTTTAGGTAACTTTATAGCCACTTTTCTAAGCCTTCAGTGATGTCCAGCTGGCTTCTATTTTGCTTTCACATTTTGTTACCTGAAACGCGTTTAAAAACATTTTGTCAGTGGGAAATACTGGTGAGTGAATCCCAGTTTAATCAAGTTTAAATGAAAACCATTGTACAGTATTGAGGGTGTTCACGCAATTACATTTGTTTCCAAGTCATACCAATTACCACCCACGGTACTGTCAACCCGACTTGTGGAAATGTTACCCCTCGCAAGGCAGTAACAAATTTTGTATACAAAACCCCAACATACCGACGATAATTGTATCCTTACAAATACTCAATAACTGTTTAATATATAATTAATCGTGTGAGGTTTTCTAAAAACAGTTTGCAAAAAGGAGATTACTCACATTGTTGTCTTAGGTTTTCTGTAAGGGTTTCCTGGTGACAATCTATAAATTACACAACTGCACACGTGTTAGTATAATAACCCATTTTAACATTAGTAATACCCTCCCTGAGATGGCATTCCAAAGACTACGTCGGGCAGAACCACGACAGCCGTTACGGAACCCTAGATCAATCGGACAGCGTATCTAATACGTATCCAGGGGTTATGATACTTACAACGGAGTAGAACTTCGTTATTAGGGGGTATTATACCCGAGAATTATGCCTACTATTATGAAATTGAGAGAGAGATCGAAGAAATGAGTGACGGAAACTGAAGGCCCGAGCTCCCATTATATAGGAGCTGAAATCGGGTTTCTCGCGGCCCGCTTAGACCTAAGGGTCGTCTTACGCTGCCCGCGTAGTAGGGATGGTAGGGCCTAGCTTGTCCAGGTCAGCACTATAGCTCTGACACGATGACGACACGTGGCAACTCAGGGTGTTGCCCAGATCCCTTGCTGTCGCGGCCCGCGTAGGCAGTAGACAAAGGCTACGTGCCCCGCGAGGACCCCATTTTTCTTGTTTTTAATTAATTTTAATAATATTAAAGGTATTCGGAACCTGTTTTCGCGTATGGGGTGTATTTTAGGACATATTGGGATATTTTAAATATTTTTAGGGTGTCGAAAATATTTTGAGGGTTGTTATAGCAACATCTACACTTCTTGAAATATAATCATCCCAGTTAAACACTTCGTTATCCATCTTTGTCAAAATCTTGGATTTCGTGAAAAATTCCTGAAAAGTCAAACAATTGGTCAAACAAGCTTTGGAGCGAAAGGAATACCTGCCTTTCGTGCGAGTGAGATTGCCACTATTAGGATCTGAGGGCTAAAAACTGACCACGTGTCAATCCGCTGATGAAGTGATGTTTTATGGAGGACAGTTGTTTTGAGAGCCACTGATGAAGCAGACATCAGTGGTTACAACGGTAATATGTGGCAACAGTGGATGATTTTACTATCAGTGGATAGCATATCAGTGGATAAGACACTGATTTTGAACATCAGTGCTTGCCAAGCAAAATGAAGGATCAGTGGTTGACTTTCAGCAGTGGACAGTATTTAGGAAACAGATGTTTGAGCAAAACAGTGGTTAGGGTAAATGGTAAAAGATTTGAAAGACTGGTATATCAGCAACTGTTTTATGAATTTTCCATTCAAGGTTTTGCCACATGTCAAATACACATTTTGAAGTTTTTACAAGTTTCTGACAGTGGTTAAGTACCCCAGTATTTTAAAATCTGTTAACAATCACTCTTTTGCACAGTGTAAAAACAAACTTGAGTTTGACATGACTTTGACATCTTTATCATTTCCTTTTGATTCATTTTGAGGATAATATTACCAACAAAAATAAAGGTTCTATATCCTGTCCGGAAATTGAAACTTTTACTATCAAAAATCAGTAAAAGTACAAAACATATTATTCTCAAAGAAAAATAAACAATAATATATCCTGTTTAATTTGAGAAAATCCTTTTCTAGAAAAAAAATAATTAAAGGATTTTCTGAAAACGACACCAAAAGAATCTGATATATTTCCAATAAAACACATAATCATATCATTCTCAAGTTTTATGACAAATGGTCAGTGGTATGAAATTTTGAATCTATTTTGACCACTGTTTGGTACCACTTTCTTGTTGATTGATTGACAGCAGAAATGAGGACACATGTTCACATGAGTTTTTGAAAACCCTGCTATGGACTTTGTTACCGTGTGAAAATTCTGAAAGTTTGTCTAGTCCTCCTGTAACTTCAATAACTCGGAATACTTATTGTTAGGATCGGAGGCTCTCATGATTGTGTTAGTTTGTATGATTTGAACAATGAATGAATATGAAACAATGTAAAGTGCAGCGGAAATGAATGATAAACTTTGTAAACACAATCATAAAGAGAAATAGATTTGATAAACACATGAATTGCATCAGTCGAAAGATTACAAAGCAAATCAAATGATTACAAACATGCTTACAAATAAACCCCCCCTCAGCCTGATACTTCAGTGATTGGTTGCACAAGATGAAAGGATTGAATTGAGGAGAAGAACTCACTCAAAACGATCAAATGTAAAAGTACAGAGTACTGTTCCATTTATAGACAATCTTAACCACTGAGGCATCTCAGCTGACGTCACCATGAAAGCGACGTCTAACAGCCTAACAACCTGTATCTATTGCTCTTATACAAACACTGCTAATCTTAACCACTGACTATGCATAGAACAGATGACATACTAAACTACTGCTTTCTCTTTACATCAGTGCTTTCCTCAAGGTTGATCAGTCCTTGATTGGGCAGTGCTTTGTCATCAGTAGATTGTGCCAGCAGTGTTTTCTTCTCAGCAGTTTTCTGAACTTCATCAGTAGCTAAAGGAGCAGCAGCAGTTGTATACAGACAGTGGATAAAGGTCCATCAGATGTTGTAGTCTCTTTCAAGGGGAAAGTCTATTGTAAACAGCTGCTTATTGTGAATCCACTGTTGTGAACCGGTTTTGGCTTTCATTATCTGTTCCTCTGGTAGGGTTCAATTCCCAACAATCTCCCCCTGGAACAGATAATGCCAAAACCCTTCATTATTCTGGATTTTATTTTTCATCAGAAGTTCCCTTGCATGTCTTTTAAATTCTTCTTCAAATTCTTTGGAACTTAGATCATCTTCATCCCTGCATAGTGAAAGTTCAAGGAGATCCTGCAAATCTTCAACACCAAGACCTAGTGCTTCTTTCCTTGATATATACTTCACTTCGCCATTGGATCTGACCAAGGTCAATACGTGGGTCTTTTGATCAGACATCCACTTTAATACTTTTAAACCCAATGGATTTCTTGGGAGAGATTTATTTTCTGATGAGCTTGGAGATTTTGGTCTTGTAAAGAATTGTAGAGCAGTATCTTGAACTTCAGAAATTTGTTTGAAAGCCTTTTCTATGACTTCATTTCCTGCAGCTATGTCTTCTGCAACTTCTTTGTCAATCTGTTCTTGTCTCTTTTGTTGATCTAGCTCAATGTCTGAAATATCCGTTGCAGGTTTGGTTAATACCTTTTTGAAAAGGTTTTGAAGGCTCACTGAACTCTCTTCTTTTAGATCCATTTTCTTGATGGCTTCTGTGAAGTACTCAGCTTCCTTTTCTTTTTCTTCTTCACTGGTCAGCAGTTTTCCTTTTTCTTGGTTTTCCACAAGGATAGGGTTATCTGCTGATGTGATCAGTGATTTAAGCGCATCCAACTGTTTTTCTATCTTGTTATAGTCTGGCTTGTTAGAAGTGTCGGATACTGTTTTCCTTCTTTTCTTCAGCCTTTCATAAGCTTCGTCGGTGTGCTGCTTTGTCCATTTTGCTATGGCTTCAGCAGTATCCACCTTAGCATTTACTAGCTCTTGCTTCTTTCTTTTATACTCAGAAGTAAGATCAGCAATAAGCTTTTTGTATTTGTTCCAATTTGGATCTGTCTTCTTCTTTCTTGGATCATTTTTAATCTTTTCAATTCTATTGGCTTCATGCTTCAAGGCAACCAGTGGCCACTCTTCAAATTGGTTTTCTTCAGCTTGATAGAATTTTTCTTTCATTATATATGAAAGATATTCTTTTCTCATTGCTTTTCGTTGATCTGTCTTTTCTTTAATCAGATCTTGTGCATAGTCTTCCATCAGCTTGACTTTTGTGAGCAAGAGTACCATTCTTTCTACAATAGCTTCATCTTTGCATTCAAGCTTAGCTCTAATCCTTGCTTGCCTTGCTTTCATTTCTAGATATTCATCCATGTTTTCTGGGACTATGAAGCCAATGAGAGAAGGAAATCTTCTTTTTGAAGGATCTTCCTCAGTGTAAAATTGTCTCATCTCATTTTTCACAGCATCTAGTTCCAGTGGATATTTTGCGGCAACAGGATCATATTTTTCATCAGTGGCTTGAGTTGTTTCTCTTTTTCTTTTGTGAAGCTTTACGGATGAAGAAGGTTTTGATTGTGATGTAGGGATGATGAGAGCAATGATAGATGATTGACAAACAGCTGTTGAAACAACTGGTGTTTCAACCTCTGTTGTCATTACAACTACTGATGTGTCAGTAGATGTCTTCTGCTTTTGAGCAGGGGTTGAAGATGGTGAAGTAGTTTTTGATGGTGGTGATGGTGGCGGTGAATCATCATCAGGAATGAAAACCCTTCTCCTTTTTATTGTAGGAGAGGCTGATGATGTCTTGAGTGGATCAGTGGTTGTGGTTTGAGTGATGGAAAGTGTCTGACTAACAGCTGTTGAAACAACTGGTGTTTCAACCACTGTTGTCATTACAGCAGATGTTGTAACGTCTGATGTCTTCTGCTTTATGGCAGGAGGTGATGGTGGTGATGGTACAGCAGTGGTTTTGGTGGTGTGTGTTGATGAGATGGCAACTTTTTGATAAGCAGTTTTTGAAACCACTGTTGTATCAGCTGTTTGGATGGAAGTTTGAGATTTTGTGGTTTGAGGTTTAGAGCCTTTTGGAGGTGGTTTAGATGTCTGTTTTTCTTGTTCTGGTTCAATATATAGGCCATCTTCTATTCCCTTCTTCTTCAACTTGATTTTCTCCCCCTTTTTGGCATTATCTGGAAGGGGGTTATCCATGAAAAAGATAGTGGAGGGAGCTTTTCCAGTGGTACTTTGGATACTACCCTTTATAGCCTTGATATCTGCTTGAGTATCTTTAAATCTTGACTCCACCATGTTTGTCAGCATTTTTACATGCATTTCATGCTGCTGATCAGCCGTTTGTTTTTGTTTTTCTAGCAAGGGTTGAAAAAGATTCCAGAGCTCTTTTGCAGCAAGTGCTTGTGGTTGAGCAGGTGCTTGAGGTGGAACAGCAGTGGTTTGTGCTTTTTGAGATTTTAATAGCTGTTGCACCATATCCTTTATCTCAGCAACTGATGTTTCAAGTTTTTCAACTCTGCCCGTCAATTCCTGATATTTTGAATCATCACCCATGTTAGTAGGATCATCTGATTCCCCACCAATAGTGGTTGTACCAATGTGTGACTTAGGAACTGAGTCCCAAAAATCACCCATTGATGCCCCTTGTTCTCGGTACTGGGGACTTCTTTCTTCAGCACTTGATAAACCTTTGATGGTACCAGTGGTTAGAACCAACTCACTGGTGGTTACCGATGGTGCTATAGAAGAAATTGCCTTCAAGGGAGTCTTATTAATGAAACAACTGTCCAACTGAAGATCTGTTGATCCATCAGTTGTAGTTGCTGCTCCACTTGAACTACCACCGAGAGTTACTTGTAACTCAGGGGGTGTAACCTCCTCAGTTGTTGCTGGGATAGCAGGAGTAGTAGCATCAGACCCAGTCACTTGTGGGAGTATACTCTCAGTGACAGGTGATAGAGAGGAACTGGTTTGTGTCTGAGCTATAGCAACTGCATGCAACAAGGGTATTATTGATTGTGGCATTATGATTGGTGATGGTATGGGTGTTGAAAGAGACGTGTCCTTGGGATCAGGACTGAGGAAGATGGATCCGATTGGGTCCAGAGCTTCATATTGTGGGGTCCCTGTGCTTACAACCTGATCCTTTTGTGAGGATGCAGGAGGAGTTTGAGGTAAGGGTGGAGATCTTTCTACCAGCTGCTGTGAGGAAGTAGCAGCAGTGGTTTTTGGTGACATTTGTGTTGTCACTGGCAGTTGCTCTGGGATCTCATCTTCCAGAGTTGCCTTTTTCTTGGGTTTGGTGGGCTTTTTGTAAGTCTTCTTTTTGGTCTTTTTGGTCTTTTTGGTGATGTCAGGTGTGGGTTTCAAAGCAGTGGTTGTGCTGCTATGATCACCTGGAGCAGTGGGCTCAGCAGCAGATGTCTGAGGAGCAGTGGTAACTGCTGAAATTTGCTCAGGCACCTCTGCTTTTGTTTTTATTGGTGCCATCATTCTAGAAAATGTTTCAGTTGTTAACCCTTTTATTTGAAAATAGGCACCCTGTTTGAGCAAATTTTCATTTTCTTTTTCAAATTTTTGTTTAAAATAGTAGCTTAAAATCTTGGAAAAAGTAAAAATGATTTGCTATCAACATTTTTTACCAAGTCATTAAAGATCTCCTGGGAATAGTTGTAATTTTCATTATTTAAGATAGCATAGCCCAGACATTGAATCTTCAATGGTATTTCATTAAACGCTGTTGTTTTATTTGAAACACACATCAAAAGTGTGTGAAATAAAAACCTAGGTGCAGACGGGAAGTAACCTTTTTGTAAGGTATCTACCTTTAATTGTTCTGCATACCCTCTTTTCAGAAAATCAGTTTTCAACTCGGTTTTATCAAAAGAAGTTTTACCTTTCTGATCATCGAGTTTAAAGACTTCTGAGATTGATTGTGGAGTGATTTGAATCACTTTACCCTGTATCGAGGAGTTAATGGCTATGACTTTATCATCTTGTTTTTCAAGCGTCGCCTTTTTCCAAAACTCTCTCTGGGTCTGCAGGTAAATGGGAGTATCTGCTATCAACAAAGTTTTGTACTTTGATTCAGATAATATGTCGATGATGGAATCAAAGGTGTGGTTGTTTGTGGGTTTTGTGAGTAGACCCAAATAGTTGTGAGGAGATTTGTATGAAATTTCAGTAGGTTCAGCGGCCATTTATGTGGCTTCTTTGGGCGATGAAGATGAGGATGATTTTGATTTTGATTTTGACTTTGATTTCGTCATTTTGATGAAGAAGAATCAAAGAGTGATTTGAGAAGAAAGGTTGGAAACTGCTTTGAGAAGAGAATTTTGGAATTCAATTCGACAGTGTAAAACCCTGTTTGGGGGTTTTGATCAGGGTTTTATTTAGGGAAAAAATGGACGTTGATGTGGCAGGGGTTATTAGGATCTGAGGGCTAAAAACTGACCACGTGTCAATCCGCTGATGAAGTGATGTTTTATGGAGGACAGTTGTTTTGAGAGCCACTGATGAAGCAGACATCAGTGGTTACAACGGTAATATGTGGCAATAGTGGATGATTTTAGAATCAGTGGATAGCATATCAGTGGATAAGACACTGATTTTGAACATCAGTGCTTGCCAAGCAAAATGAAGGATCAGTGGCTGACTTTCAGCAGTGGACAGTATTTAGGAAACAGATGTTTGAGCAAAACAGTGGTTAGGATAAATGGTAAAAGATTTGAAAGACTGGTATATCAGCAACTGTTTTATGAATTTTCCATTCAAGGTTTTGCCACATGTCAAATACACATTTTGAAGTTTTTACAAGTTTCTGACAGTGGTTAAGTACCCCCAGTATTTTAAAATCTGTTAACAATCACTCTTTTGCACAGTGTAAAAACAAACTTAAGTTTGACATGACTTTGACATCTTTATCATTTCCTTTTGATTCATTTTGAGGATAATATTACCAACAAAAATAAAGGTTCTATATCCTGTCCGGAAATTGAAACTTTTACTATAAAAAATCAGTAAAAGTACAAAACATATTATTCTCAAAGAAAAATAAAGAATAATATATCATGTTTAATTTGAGAAAATCCTTTTCTAGAAAAATAATTAAAGGATTTTCTGAAAACGACACCAAAAGAATCTGATATATTTCCAATAAAACACATAATCATATCATTCTCAAGTTTTATGACAAATGGTCAGTGGTATGAAATTTTGAATCTATTTTGACCACTGTTTGGTACCACTTTCTTGTTGATTGATTGACAGCAGAAATGAGGACACATGTTCACATAAGTTTTTGAAAACCCTGCTATGGACTTTGTTACCGTGTGAAAATTCTGAATGTTTGTCTAGTCCTCCTGTAACTTCAATCACTGGGAATACTGTTATTACCTGAACTTTTCTGGACCATTGATTACACATAGTTGATTGATGACCATTGTTATCCCAAACTTTAACTCTTAAATGCTTTAGGTTTATACTCTTTTCTTCTGATTTCAAAGGTTTTGAGATAAACACACTTCTGAGTTTTTGTAAACTTTCTTCTTCCCTTTTTACCCTTCCCATTCATAAGTAATGAAATACTTTCTGGGAGGTCTTTATTGAAGAAATACTCAATCCATAATCACTTTGCAGTAATGTTTTTAAGAGATTTGACCATATTTTGCACATGCATATGTCAAATCTCACACTACTTATGATTTGGACTATTTCAACACCTGATTTTCTTAATGTATTTCAACAGAGTTGATTTGTTCCTTTTGTGGATCTCAACCTGTTTTCAACACATAAGTTCTTATGACTAAAGTTTTAATTTCCCTCTTTTTATGTTAGCAAAAACGCTAATGTTTTATGAACATAGGCTTTTGTTAATCTGAGGTTCATACTTTAGCATCTAATATAGTGACATCACAAGTTTCATAACAATAGTTGAGATCAATTTTGAAAATAAGAAATAATCTCATAATTTAACAGATATGTTTTCAGATCTGAAAACTATGAGTGTCTTGTGCATGATATCACTTGTTGTGTGAAATTTGTATGTCTTATGACATCTTGGTTGTTTTACAGAGCATTTGAATAGCAACTTTAAGCATTATCACTTGTTACTCTGTTTTTCAACTAAATACAACCAACCTTAGTACCAATGAATTTTGAGCCGAACTGTTACGTCAAATTGATTGTTAGATCGAATTTGACTGTCCAGGCTCTGATACCAATTGTTAAGATCGGAGGCTCTCATGATTGTGTTAGTTTGTATGATTTGAACAATGAATGAATATGAAACAATGTAAAGTGCAGGGGAAATGAATGATAAACTCTGTAAACACAATCATAAAGAGAAATAGATTTGATAAACTCCCCCTCAGCCTGATACTTCAGTGATTGGTTGCACAAGATGAAAGGATTGAATTGAGGAGAAGAACTCACTCAAAACGATCAAATGTAATAGTACAGAGTACTGTTCCATTTATAGACAATCTTAACCACTGAGGCATCTCAGCTGACGTCACCATGAAAGCGACGTCTAACAGCCTAACAACCTGTATCTACTGTTCTTATACAAACACTGCTAATCTTAACCACTGACTATACATAGAACAGATGACATATTAAACTACTGCTTTCTCTTTACAACAGTGCTTTCCTCAAGGTTGATCAGTCCTTGATTGGGCAGTGCTTTGTCATCAGTAGATTGTGCCAGCAGTGTTTTCTTCTCAGCAGTTTTCTGAACTTCATCAGTAGCTAAAGGAGCAGCAGCAGTTGTATACAGACAGTGGATAAAGGTCCATCAGATGTTGCAGTCTCTTTCAAGGGGAAAGTCTATTATAAACAGCTACTTATTGTGAATCCACTGTTGTGAACCGGTTTTGGCTTTCATTATCTGTTCCTCTGGTAGGGTTCAATCCCAACAGCCACTTGTGCGAAGGGTATAAATTCTCAAAATTTTAGCTGAAATGCTAGTCCTTTCGTGCGAAAGGGTTGTCAATTCGTGCGAAAGATAGTTCTTTCAAACGACTGGTTTCTTCCTCTCGAAGATCAAGTTACGTTTTTTTGACATTCTTCAAAATTTTTCACTGATTTTGATCGAATTAAGGTCTGATTTGTTCAAGGGTTTGTCATTATGTAAATTCGCACAACGTAGTCCAATTTTAGCAAATTTTATCCATGAATTCGTTGTCAATTTGAAGTTTAAGAAGAAAGTGTAGAAGAAAGATGTGAAATGATGTGAAATAGTCTTCAATTCTACTCAAATCGGCTGAATTCGTGTGCTCTCTGTCACTGAAACCAGCCTCCAAGCTCTGATACCAGTTGTGAGGACCGTTTCGGTTCTTCGAATGCTCCGGCCAATCAGATATTCACCATATCATATGTGGAATCCATGTATGATGATGACAAACACAAGAATATACTGATTGAACGTTGTTTCTATTTATAAAATTCAAGTACAAAGCCAGGAAACAATTTTGGCAGAGCCTCCCCTCAAAATGCCAAAAGTTCTAAATGAGAGAGCCCAAGTCCCCTATTTATAGGCATGTGCCTGTCGCACGAAGCTCCTAGAGACGTCTGGATCACTCTCGCACGAAAGGGCAGTTGGGGTGCTTTCGCACGAAAGACTCTTTCGTGCGAAAGGCCTTCAAACAAGCTTTTCTGACCTTTCATTACATTAATCTATATAAACTACACAATACAATCTAGACGCGATACGTGGACGTAGGCTGCAGAGATATGTACCCACAATTTCAATAAAATATAAAAAAAACATAACAAGTCCATGTAAAAAGTTTTATTTATACAATATCACACACCTCACAAAATGTTAGCTCAACGCTTAAATGATATATATATATATATATATATATATATGTGTGTGTGTGTGTGTGTGTGTGTGTCAAGTGGAACACTCAAGTTAAGACAAACCGAACAAATATCATATGTAAACATCAAGAGGTCTTTGTATAGGGTTAAACTGAAGAAAAAAAAAAGAATAAAACTTATTAAGTTTTTGTGTGTGTTGTAGAGGGGATGAAAACTAGTATAGTTAATTGTTAATTTTTAAGAAGAAATGTTGAAAATTAAGTAAAAGGGTTGTAAGTACTTTTAAGTTTAAATAAATGATTATTTTTTAAGGGACATGGTGTGATACTAAGCATTGTGTCTTTGACAATGGAAAAAAAACAATCAAAACCGGTACTTGGTGTGGAGGATAAAAGTGAACCCCTAAAAAATATTATGTCCCTCCCTTTTACAAATTCTTTTTTTTAATTGACCATGGTTTAAATTTGGGTTGCACAATGGGTAATTGACTAATTAGGTATAGTTGGTTAGGTAGTTGGGTTTAACTTTCTAATTTAAATGGGCTATTGGAATGTCTAATGGTTATAGTTAGTTTTTAAATTTTTTAGTTTAAATTAATAATATAATAGTAGGCTTGAGAAATGATAAAATAGAACCACCTTGAGTTGTAAGAACCATAAGAACTAGGTCTTTCAAAAGTTTTTTTCAAAAAAAAATTTCTCAAAAATTTTAAAAAAATTGTTCAAGCAAAAGAATAAAAAAATATCGCATGCAAAAATTTACATAAGATATAAAAAAATGTACATCCCCGTAAAGAAAATTTACATCAGGCGTATATAAAACTTACACTGGACGTAACTACCGACTTGACAATTGACTTTTTTTTTTGTTTTTTCAGATGTGTTTATAACATTTTCATATACGTTTGTGCAAAAAATAGTGGCCCGACTCGCGCGGGAAGTAGGAGTTCTCATGGTTCTCACAACAACTCATTGTGGTTCTTAATTGAACCGAATCCTAGTAGGCTTTTATATAAATATATATACATATATATATATAGGGTAAGGTTCATGCGAGAACCACCCTTATTGCGAGAACCGCGAGAACCAATGTGAACACAAAATAAAATCTAAAAAAAATCAAAAAAAACACTCAAAAAAAAATTTTTTTTTTTTAATATTTTTTTTAAAAAAATCGCTATATTTCGTTACCATAAAAAAACTTTTTTTTCGAGTAACAGTTATCCATGCACATGTGCATATGTATCATTACTTCAACAAATTCGGTAATACGTTATCAGGAATAGACAATTGCACTTTAATTTACAATACCATTAGTAATACACTACTTTTTACATTACCAATATTCAAAATGCACATGTGCATCATTAGATATAACCATGATATAACGTGTTTTGTTACAAAAAGTTTTTGATTTTCAATGGAGAAGTAGGCCCATATACATATTTTTTGGATAGTTATATCTAGTGGTTGATGGTTTGGTTATAGTTGTCAATTTTTGATGTAATATGTTGATTGGATGGTATAAATGGTGTTTACATACATGTAATAAAGTGAAAATATTGTTAATGGTATTGTATTATGGATGGTAGGAGATAATGGTATTGTATTATGAATGGTAGGAGGTAATGGTAGTGTATTATGGATGGTATGATAGATGAAAGAGAAAGTGTATTCAAAGTAGTGTACCAAAACACCTTATTTCATGTTGATACATATAAATGCACATGTGCATTTCTAATATTGGTAATGTAAAAAGTAGTGTATTACATATGGTAGTGTAAATGAAAGTGCAATTGTCTAATATGTGTAATGAATTACGAAATTTGTCAAAGAAATGACAAAAATGCACATGTGCATGCTTGTGTATTATGGATGGAATGATAGATGAAAGAGAAAGTAGTGTACCAAAACACCTTATTTCATGTTGATACATATAGATGCACATGTGCATTTCTAACATTGTTAACGTAAAAAGTAGTGTATTACATGTGGTAGTGTAAATGAAAGTGCAATTGAATATTATTTGTAATGAATTACGGAATTTGACAAAGAAATGATACATATGCACATGTGCATGGATAACTGTTACTCGATTTTTTTTTTTTTTTTGAAAAAAAATTGAAAAAAAAAATTATTAACAAAATATAGCGATTTTTTCAAAAAAAAATAGTAAAAAAATAAAAAATAAAAATTGGGTGTTTTTTAGATTTTTTTAGTAATTACTGTTTGTGTTCACACTGGTTCTCGCAATAAAGGGTGGTTCCTAACGGATCTTTGTCCTATATATATATATATATATATATATATGTATATATATATATATATATAATTTAAAATTTATGAAGCCATAGGGAAAATAGGCCTTAGGACGTCGCCTGTCCTCAGATCCCACGTGCGGAGTATCACTGCGAGGCGTGTGACTGCCCAGGATCAAGCCACCAATTACATCGAACATTTAATAACAGTAAAATAAAACCATCATCGACATAATTTGTGACGTAGCATTCGAGTCTAAAACATAATAAGTTTTTAGAATAAAGTTCCAAACATAGTTAATATATAAGGTTCAAATGTTTAGCGGAAGCATGAAAACATAGATAGTAGACGACCACCACAACGCTCCAAGCAGACTCCAGCACAACATCTACGGACCTGCAAGCATGCAATAGTGTGTCAACATAAAGTTGGCGAGTTCACGGTTTTCGAAAAGGTTTTCTCATTTATCCAAAGACATTTGTTTTATAAGTTACCATGTTATCAAAACATGTTGTGGGAAATCCATCCCATAATGAGCTACTAAACTGTGTAGTACCGAAACTTTCACGTAGTTGTTGTTTGCCCTCTTAGGTCAATGTCTACCGTCATTGACCCGATATCCAGATAATAGTTCATGCCCGGCTCCCCGCACGGCGTGAGGTTGTCAAACCTAATAGCGTTATCAACTAATATCCCGTTCGCTCCCCGCGATTAATCGGTATAAGTGTAAGGAACTTTCCTTGGTAGAGTTTCGTTTAGTATGGTAGCTCCTAAACCATTGGGAGCGCATGCTTTATGAGTTTTATAAAGTTGCCACACCGTTAGCTTGGTGTGTGCGAAGTTCCCAAATCATTGGGAATACATGCGTTTAGTTTAAGTGTGAACTCACCTTTGATTGCTTGACCAGATAGAGTAATTGTCCTAATTTGGCTAACCTTGTCCTATTAAGGTTACCACCCATTAGGCTTGTATATAATTAAATCACATACTTCATACACATATTAAATCAGGTAATCATGTATACAACTAGATCACGTATGTTGAACATGTATTTCAATCAAGTAGGATTTTCCAAATAATATAAGTCATATGAACATGGGTTCTTATATATAACAACTTAATACAACTTAATATGGTATCAGAATTCGCATGTGGAACAGTTCATACATAACATAAAAACTTTGTACAAGCAAAGTGAACCATACAAGTTAATGTAAGTGTGCGACTAGAATAAAGTTAGGAACATGTGCCATTGATTGTGCGACAATTGAATATATCCCAATTAGTGTGCGACCTTCATGGATCTTTATAACTCGTGTGGCCCAACCGGACATATACAGCCCAAATGTGTGAGGCCCAGTAGTGGATTGCATGTTTTAAAGAATCTAGTGAATGGTTGACATCAATTGTGCGACCAAATCAAAAGAGCAACAGTGGGGCCGGTCATTCACTGTGCGGTCAGATTTCCTTTTAATATTAAATCAATCACATCACAACTTATCATCTACCAATATCCAAACATGCATTATTATGTTGTACCTTGAGCATATATGATTGTACCACCATTAAAACATAGAGCCAAGCTTTCAAATTTTTAACACCCATATCTAGGCAGTTAGGTATACTCATTCTAGCACGAATTTTTAGGAGTCTTCACCATTCTTATCATTAAAACATTCAATAGAACATCATCGTTTTCGTTTATTTCACAGTTAGTCGGTTCGGACATCAAGCATACGAATGGGAAGTATTTATCATCATTTAACGGATTTCGACTAATAAATTTCGGACCTTCTTACTGTCCAATGATTCATAGATCAGACTCTGAAGAGGTATGGTCCCAATTCCATGCACACATGGCAGGGACCACACCACTTTTTCCGTCCAACATGACGCCTACATCAGCAAGTAAATCCAGAAGAAGCTTCTGGAAGACGTCAATGTGGCACCAAAGATGCTCCTCCAGACAAAAAGGACAACACGTGTCACCAATATCCAGACGCCATGTGGACCTGCGACACTACCTGGGGGCAGACCGACAGCTGCAGTACCGATCCGCCTACATGGACAAACGATGGTGCGCCACGTGGAACACTATCCTGACCACAGCAGAGGAGACCAAGAGGATATTCCCCTTGGTCGGATAGCTGGCGCCCAGTAGCAGCTGGCAAGGTCGCTCCTCCCTCCTTCACCCTCCGGCTATAAATATGACCCTTCATCATTCAGGTTACCCATTCTGTTCTCCTCACTTTTCACCTACAACACACACTATTTCTTCCTCAGGGCAGTACTTATTCTCATGCCGGAGACTGGTTAAGAGGGAAACCCTCATATTCCCCTCTTAACGAGCTAACTGTGTTACTGTCTTGCAGGAGCTCCGTCTTAGGCGAGTAGAGAAGGAGATTGAACCCACATAAGAGATGACCCAGCTAGTTAACCTCCGGCGTTAACCAGTGTTTCATCATTGGCGCCCACCGCATCTCTTGCAAACCATTTTCATCTCCTTTTTCTTCGAAAAAAACTCTCTAAATGACTGAACCAAACCCTTCCCCTCACCTGGACTGAGAAATCTCTCCCTTTGAACTGATTACGGACACCGTTCACGTCCAAATGCATCAAGGGAACGGGACCGCCAGGGAGGAGCAAGTAAACAATGAGTTCCCTGATATCTTTGGAAGTACCTCCAGAGTTATCAATCAAACCACAAACGGAGCAGATTTCCAAACTCCACCCGGAGCAGTTACCAAAAACACCTCCGGAAGTTCCAACACCAAACCATGGGGCTGGTCCTTCAGCACCATCAGGCCAAACACAGTTGAACTTTTCGGCACTTTTAGGGCTACCTGAAGGAAAAACTATGGCTTCCTAGTATGCCGAGCAAACGGTGTCTCTGAACCTTGTCTATGCGCAACTCAGCGCACAGCAAGCTCTGCTCCAAGCGCAAGCTAATCAGTCCGCTTTTGTTACTCCACCACAAAAGCCTCCAAACACCCATATCCCTCACCAAAGACAGGTGCGGAACCAACACCCTGAGAAAGCACCTAACATCAGAAGGCAAAGTGCGCATGATACGCGCGACACTTATGGTGAAACGAAAAGCAACTATGTGCAATACACCCACCAACAGAGAAAACCAGTACACAGTCGTTTAGGCCTGCGCAACATAAACGATGAATGGGATAGTTACAATGAAGAAGATGACATGACGTACAAGAGAGAAAGCACGGTATTTAGCAGATTACCACCAGAACGCGAGGCGTATAAACCCCACAAGCGCGCGGGGTACAATCCAAATGCAGAACATGATTACTCGTTGAGCTATCGCCCAGAAGGCATAGCTGAAAAGTCTAAGTTCATCAGAGAGATCGCGACAGCCGACATCAACAAGACAAAACTGCCAAATAATGTGGGCAAGTACAATGGCTTAACAGATCCTGACGACCACCTCCAAGTCTTCAACGGCACAGGGTTAACAGGTGGTTGGACATTACCAACTTGGTGTCATCTTTTCACGTAAACCTTTGTTGGCGCAGTGCGCGTCTGGTTTGACAGTCTACCAGCAGGAAGAATTAAATCCTGGATGGATTTTCGAGACAAGTTCCTCGCGCATTTCTCCCAACAACGCAGGCACACTAGAGATCCAGCAGATTGTTTAAACATTTGGAGGAAAGACCATGAAAGTGTCGAAGACTTCATCACTAGATATAACAAAGAGTGCCTCTAAATCGGATATGTAGGGGAGAAAATGATGCGCGCACACTTTATGAGGGCCGTTAAATGTGATGACTTGATTAAACGAGTCAAAGGAAGGGATGGAGGTCCCAAAGACTGGGATACCTTTATCGAAGCAGCAAAAACGATTGCAAGAACTGACAAACAACTGACCGGCGATGATAGCCATCAATACAGTTATAACCAGCATGATAGACGAAACAAGAAAGGCAAGGGTCAGCCTTGGACTGGTTACAAAGAACGAAGTCCGCCAGTGGAGGACGCGCGCACCACGATTAACGAGATCAGTCATCGCAAAAAAGTTAAAAAAGAGAATAGAGAAAAGCAATGGACGCCTTTGACGAAAACTCCTTCTGAGGTTCTGTCCACAGAAAATCATCAGTTCAAACCTCCCTTGCAAATGAGAAATAAGAGGGGGCAAGATCCAAACCTCTTCTGTGAGTTCCATAAAGACACAGGTCACCTCACGGATGACTGCTTCAGCCTCAGACAAGAGATAAAACGCTCTTTGAGAAATGGCAAACTCACACACCTAGTAAAGGGTGGAAAAGAGACAATCGACAGATCCAAAGAAGAGAAGAAGGCCAAGACAACAAAAAACTCCGAAAGTTAGAAACTCACATGATCCAAGGTGGTCCAATAAGACCACGGAAGAACTACAACAAGCACGCCCAAGATGATTCCTGGCGCGAAAGACAAGTCGTATTCCCTGTGGTACGAGGGGGTCCAAGAGAACGAAGACCTATAGTCATTCCTGGTGTGTTCGGCCACTACCAGACTGACTACATTTTCATAAACCCAGGGAGCACCGCGGACATCATTTATGAGCAGTGTTTTAACCAACTTGACCAAGAAGACAAAGCGCACCTAGAGCCAGTGGATTACCCACTCACTGGTTTCTGCAACGAGGTCGTTTTCCCTCTTGGCCAAATTTCGTTCCCGGTGCTGCTCTCAGATGGAAAGAACTCAAGAACGGAAGAAGTTACATTCATGGTGTTATCAGCAAATTCAAGACATGATATTCTTTTGGGAAAAGAGTCCCAAGGAAATTTTAGCATGATTTGTTCAGGTCCACATTCATCTGTTGGGTTTCCAACAGAAACAGGGATAGCCATAATTTATGCAAGCAAGGAGGTCCTTGCAACCGACGAAATCAGACCAGCAAAAACAAGCAAGCCCACACCGCATGCAGAACCTGAAAAGTGGATACTAAACAGCAAGTACCCAGAACAAACTGTCACCTTGGGCCCAGCAATGTCAGATCTCACGCGCGCGGCGCTAAAGAAGCTGTTATTGAAAACATAGACGTGTTTTCCTAGACACCAGCCGATATGGTGGGCGTTCCACGGCACATAGCAGAACACAGATTGAACGTTTCTGAAAATGCTAAACCAGTGGTGCATACGAAACGCCATCTGGGAGATATAAAGCACGATGCCATGCAGGAACAGATCACAGAATTAATAAATGCTGGTATCATCAGAGAAGTTCGTTATCAAACCTGGGTAGCCAGCCCAGTGATGGTCCCTAAAGGAAATGGTGGCTGGAGAATGTGCGTGGACTACAAAGATCTGAACAAAGCATGCCCGCGCGATTGCTACGCTTTACCAGAGATTGACGAAAAGATCGATTCACTGGCGTCTTTCAGGTGGAAATGTTTCCTTGATTGTCATAAAGGATACCATCAGGTGCAGATGGCTATCCAGGACGAAGACAAAACTGCATTTCGCACACCAACAGGGTTGTACTGTTATACAAAAATGCCCTTTGGTCTAAAGAACGCAGGCGCAACTTACCAGATACTGATGAATGAAACATTCAGCGACGCTATCGACAAATACATCGAAGTATACATGGATGGCCTGGTCATCATGAGCAAAGAAGAAAGTATGATGCTGGTAAACATTCAAAAAACATTCGATACGTTGCGCGAGGTAAATATCAAGCTAAATCCAGCAAAGTGTTCCTTTGGGATGGAAGAAGGGAAGTTCCTGGGTTTCATCGTTACAAAGGATGGGTTTAAAGTCAATCCTGAAAAGGTGCAAGCGTTAGAGCGGATGCCTTCACCATCAACGATAAAAGAAATGAAGAAGTTGGCTGGATGGTTAGCAGCGCTCAACCGTTTCCTCGCCAATCACGCAGCAAAATCTTTTCCATTCATCAAAACCCTCCGCAATTGTGTAAAAAAGAATCAGTTCTAGTGGACTTCGGAAGCTGAGCATGCATTCCGAGATATGAAAGACTGTCTCATACGATTGCCAACGCTGACAGCACCAATGAAAGGTGAACCACTAGTGATGTACCTATCAGCATCAGAAAAGGCGGTAGGAGCAGTTCTACTGGTAGACCGACAAGGCATACAAACGCCAGTATATTACGTGTCTTGCACCTTGAACGAACCAGAAACAAGGTATGCCATAATGGAAAAGCTAGTCCTCGCATTGATTCACACGTCCAGGCGATTGCGCAGGTACTTTGCTAACCATGTCATTCATGTCCTGACGAATTACAACATCGGCAACATCCTCGCAAGACCACAACTTGGTCTTTAGACCAAGGCCGGCAATCAAAGGTCAGGTGTTGGCTGATTTCCTGACAGAGGTGCCCGATGACAAAGACAGAGAATGCAAGGCAATGGAGAAGGCTGAAAAGCAACACTCGGAAGAACCATGGCTACTATATACGGATGGCGCATCTAATGAAGATGGTGCAGGAGCGGGACTTAGGTTGGTAAGTCCAGAAAAAACATGAGTTCACATACGCCATCCGGTTAGACTTCAAGAGCACAAATAACGAGGCCGAATATGAAGCGTTTCTTGCTGGTTTGCGGCTAGCAATCAAGATGGGAGTCAAGCATATAGAAGTGCATGTAGACTCCATGCTCGTAGCTGGCCAAATCAATGGTCAGTATGACGCCAAAGGAGATGTGATGGCACTATACCTAGACCAAGCAAAAACCTTGCTCCAAAACTTCAATTCCTACAAGGTGCATCACATTAACAGGAGCGAGAACAAACCAGCAGATGCATTGAGCAAGCTCGCGTCCACCAGCTTCCAGCATCTGGCCAAAGATGTGCGCATTGAAGTTCTAAGCAACCCATCGGTACCATTAAGGCAAGTGAACATCATCCAACTAGGAGCAACATCCTGGATGACTCCGATCATCATATATCTCTAGTCTGGAGTACTACCCAAAAACAAAGCTGAAGCAAGAAAAATACAGTACAAGTCCGAGCATTACCAAATGTCTGATGGCATTCTATACAGGAAATTGTACCTCGGACCGTTACTGAGATGTATAGATCCAGAAGATGCAAATTATTTGATCCGCGAAGTACACGAAGGCATTTGCGGCATTCATGCCGGCCCAAGAATGGTGGTAGCAAAAGTAATAAATGCGGGTTACTACTGGCCCGGGATGCATCTAGATGCAGTCAAGGTTTTGAGGAAATGCAGCGGTTGTCAGAGACATGTTCCGAAAATAATGCGCCCAAAGAATGAGCTGGTCCCCGTAACAACGGCATGGTCGTTCCAGCAATGGGGGATAGATATGGTTGGTCCTTTTCTAGAAACCCAGGAGCAGTGAAATTTATCATAGTTGCAGTAGACTATTTCACGAAATGGCTGGAAGCAAAGGCGCTAGCATAAACCACATCTACTGTGGTGCGAAGGTTCATCTGGGAACAAATAATTTGTCATTTCGGGCTACCTCTGAGAATCATAACCGATAACGGAACAAATTTCGCTGCTGAAGATCTTCAAAATTGGTTCAAGGAACTGAGTATAGAACACACCTTTTCCTCGGTGGCACACCCACAAGGAAATGGTCAGGTCGAAGCAGTAAACAAAAGTATCGTGGACGGTATTAAGGCGAGGCTCGGGACGCAGCGAAGAGGATGGGTTGATGATTTGCCCAACATACTGTGGGCCCCTAGGACTATGCCAAAGACAAGCAATGGGGAAACACCGTTCAGTCTAGTCTATGGGTCAGAAGCCGTGATACCAGCAGAGATAGGTTTACCATCTCCAAGGATGCTGTCAATGAATGCTGTCAATAATGAAGAAGAAAGAAGGTTGGATCTGGACCTTCTAGAAGAAAGAAGAGATATGGCAGCAATCAACGAGGCAAAATACAAAACCAAGCTGGAAAAATACTACAACAACAAGGTTAGAATCTGCACATTCAACCCTGGAGACTACGTCTTGAGAGACAACAAGGCTTCCAACGCCGAAAGACCGGGAAAACTAGCTCCGAAGTGGGAGGGACCTTACGTTGTAGATGAAGTCCTCGAGAAAGGAGCGTACAAGTTGTGCACGCTTGAAAAGAAAGAAGTCCCCAGGACTTGGAATGCTCAGCAACTAAGGAAATGTTATATGTAGACGGCCATAGTTTTTATTCTTCCTTGTAATGAATGGTCGTGGGCCCAACACAGTTGTCTTTAATACAAGAAGTGTTGGCTATCTTATCTCGTACGAATTTCTGTTACAACTGCATATATTACTTCGGGCATACACGAAAACATCAATGGCTCAGACATGGGAAACGTTGTAGACCTCCAAGGCTCGTCGCAACTAAGCGCACAGCCGGGTCAAAAACACCCAACTAAAGCCCATCAAGCCAAACACCACTTCGTGCCCACCTACACAAGAAAACATCGTAAACACGGTAAAAAAAACATTGTAAGACCCCCAAAGCTGAACACAGCCGGGTCAACACAATAACCTGTTAAACGATCACTTCGTATACACGAATCAAACTACGCGCTTAACGATAGAACAAACGTTGTAAAGTTTCTCCAAGCATAACACAATACAGTGTAAAGCTAGGATGACTAACACAGCCTAACCTGTCTCAGCCATCATTCATTCGTGATACCTAATCAAAGTAATTACACATGCACATATTGTAACGACAACAAAATTCACAACAAATAAAACTAAAAACCCATAGTTAGCATAAAATATACCAAGTATATCAAAATACCAACAAACATAACAACCAAAAGTAAATTGTTCACAAAGCATGAAAGACAGGTAAATTGTTTAAGAGAATTGTCGGACGATTACAAGGCCATCAGGCCTATACACGGCATGCAAGCCAGAAACCTTCAATCTTGATGACTAGTACCAGCACCCCCAGCTTCATGGTCTTCATCACCAAGAGACTTCTTCAGCAACGCGACTCCGTCAGGTTTTCGAGATAATTTTCCAGTAGCCTTGACAATGGCGAAATCGAGACTTGAATTCCTGCCGCTTCACAGCATAACGAGCAGCACAGTCAGTTTTATATAAGTCAAAGCTCTTCAATGCTTCCTTTGCCTCAGCAGCTGATCTTCCTTTGGCATAACCATCTTTACGACCATGATCATACGCAGCTTCACCAAGTTCATACATATACGTAGCTAACTCCTCAGACCTCACGATACGATCAGCCATCTGGAAGAAATAGAATGAGCATACAAAACAAAAAACAAAGCAAGGTAGACAAGAGATGCAAAGGAAAACATACCAACGGAACGCCGCGCGCAAGCAACCACTTGCTGTCGGCATTAGCTTCCTCCGCTATAATCTCTGAAGCCCGGACTTCCGCAGATTTTTCGGTAACAAGCTGTTGCAACTGAGCAATCCGTTGGAGATATTCACTTTCTCTCTTTTGGTGCGCAGCACGTTCCTGCTCAGCCTCATCACTGATCTTAGTTTTCTCTCCGGACAATCTAACAATAGTATCACGCTGAGTTTGCATTTCCTAGTTGGTTCGTTCACAAGCAGTTTCCCACTCCTTCTGCTTATTAACGTTAAACTGTTTTTCCTTCGCAAGTTTATCCTCTGCATCAGCAACCCTCCATGCTAAACCTTTTTTCTCAACTTTGAATTTTTCTCTCTCTTCAGCAAACGCCTTCTTCGCGGTCTCAAATTCCAACGTATCCTCCCCCATCAACTGCCATTCCCGGGCAATCTCTTGGGAGGTAGCAAAAAAGTTGACCCCAGCATGGATATGATCATCCAAGAGATCCATCCGATTGCGTCTCTTCTGAAACAATCTTTCAGCAGCGGGGAGGGATAAGGAAAAGAACTCACGGCAGTTACCAAGATCGGTCATCAGAGAGCCCTGAGTCAAGTTCCATCGAGGGGTATGTGGGAGATCAGCGTATGCAGTGTTGTGGGTATCCCAGGACCCACCTTGAACATGTTCATATTCTGGACTATGGTGAGTCCCAGAAGCACCACCCGCTCCAGAGCCCCGGACAACCTTGGTGTAAATGGTGTCGTGGGGAATAGTCTCGCTCGATTCCACTTCAACATCAACACCTCCACCACGACCACCATCACCACCATCGCCACCATCACCAGCACCACCCTCCCCAACTTGCTCAACCTCTACATCATCTTCCTTCCTTTTTCCTGGATCAGCATGCGGAGGAGACAGACCAAAGATTCTAGAAGGTGGAGAGGTAGGAGCAAGGTTGGAGAATTCGCTAATCGCTAGTCGGCCGGTGAGGTGGGGACTAGCGACTACTCGGGATTACTCGGAATTACTCGGGATTAATCGGATCGAAAATTTTATATGTAAATTTTACTATTTTTATAAATATGTATATATATACTCACACATCCATATCAATATAATACTTAAAAGGTAAAAGTAGTTCAAAATACAAACTAAACTTATATATAAGTCATAACATAACAAGTCTCAGTACTTAAACTTCAAACATTAACAAATAGCTCAAATGTAATCATCATGCTCGTAGTGTTCAATGATTTCGACACCATCCGACTCGTATTCAATCTCCTCGTCTACCTCATCCTCTTTCTTCGATTCAAATTCTTCATCATATTAGGGTAAGGGA
>JARYGA010020525.1:0-25835 GCA_030545235.1 Helianthus tuberosus
CAATACTTATTCCTATAATCATCCTCCTCATAGGTGTAGTTGTAACCTCCTGAGTATTGATCCATAAGAATCACTCAGCAGACCACAACCAAGCCTCGAGATCAGAAAACAAAAATAAAAACGGAAACAGAGGCTGGACACGGCCCCGTGTACAGAATCTGTATCTGGGCGTTTTAATTAAAGTTACTGATTTCGTTGAGCACGGGGCGTGTTCAGCGAGCACGGCCTGTGTTCAAGCTACTGTATCTGGGTGTTTTATGAAAATTATGCAGCACGGCCCCGTGTTCAGCGAGCACGGCCCGTGTTCAGGTTACTGTAAATGCAAAACTAAACTAAAATGCAGAAAAATGTGCGCGCGTTTTAAAAAGGTTTTGAAAAACTGATTAGGCCGTCGATTTTAAGCTTTCTTAAAATCCTTGTGTCCCCGGCAGCGGCGCCAAAAACTTGATGCATGTGAAGTGTGTATATAAGTTTAAGTATATTTTAAGCCCTTTTACACTTTCTTTGGCCAAGTTTTAAATTTATAAAACACGATATTTACTAACACTAAACACACATATGGGCAAGTGCACCCATCGTGAGCGTAGTATAGTGTTGGTAAGATACCGAGGTCGTCCAAGGACACAAGAGCTTTTAGTACCGGTTTATCATCAACGTCTAATCAAATCAAAAAGTTTAGAAAAAAGGTTTTAAACTAAGAAAAATAAAAACTAACTAAAATGCTGAAAATAAAATAAAGAGTTAAATGCCATTTTAGTCCCTGTGATTTGGGTCATTTTGCCAGTTTAGTCCAAAGGTTTCATTTTTAACCTGTGGGTCCAAAAAGGTTTCACTGTTGCCATTTTAGTCCACTGGGTTAACTCCATCCATTATTTCTGTTAACGAGAAGGGCGATTCGGTCATTTTGTATGGCCGAATTGCCTTTCTAGTTAACAGAATTACATATAAAATGACCGAATTGCCCTTCTGGTTAACAGAAAAAATGGATGAAGTTAACCCAGTGGACTAAAATGGCAACGGTGAAACCTTTTTGGATCCACATGTTAAAAATGAAACCTTTGGACTAAACTGGCAAAATGACTAAAACCATAGGGACTAAAATGGCATTTAACTCTAAAATAAAAATAAAACAGATAGACAAGATGAATCACTTGGCTCCGGCTCGTGTTTAGTTATTAAAGTCATTAATACATAACCAAGTAAAAAGTGCGAAAAGATTAAAAATAAAAGTATTACACTAGACACTTTGTGGTGGATGATGGTGTTATGGTGGTGGTGGGTGGTGGGTGAAGTGTGAGAGAGGTGGTGTGCCAAGGGATGGTTTGAGCTTGAGCCAAGCACTCCTATTTATAGGCTGAACAGAAGCTCGGGCACGGCCACGTGTCCAGTGGGCATGGCCCCGTGTCCACATCCTTCTCTTTCTTCATTAATTGCTCTTGTCTTTATTAGTTGACCACGGCCCCGTGTCCGCTGGGCACGACCCCATGTGCAGAAACATATCTGTACTATCAAGATTTGCCTGGATTCTGCGAATCTAATAGTTGACCACGACCCCGTGTCCGCTGAGCACGGCCCCGTGGTGGGCGGTGGAAGCTTCTACAACTTTGTCTTTTATGGTGACACTTGGGCACGCCCCCTTGCTCACTGAGCACGGGGCGTGTTCAACCTCCTGTTCTCTTGTTTTGCTTGGGAAGATGCTTTCGGGGAGGTCGGGCATGCCACGTTTATTCATTTTCTTGTATTTATAGATTTAGCTACCTTTTTGCTTCTTTTGTTAATTTGAGCTCATTTAATTCTGAAAATACAAAAGGAAGACAAAAACACACTTTTTCCAACATTAGTACTAAAAAACGGTTAGTTTTATGCCACAATTGATGTAATTTATATGTTGCATTTTGCACACATCACGCACTATGCGGTGCGTAGTGGATGTATAAGAAGCAGCCTCTTCAAGGTAGGCGTGATAAGTTTGATCATGCAGCCGTCCCTCCTGAAATTTAATCTCCCCAGGTGGGAAGGTTCCCTGTAACCAATCCCGACACACACGCCAATCGGAGAAAGTGTCACCCTTCTTCAGATTCCAAACAGGAACATGAATTTCAGAAGCATTCTTCTCCGAGTAAGTCCTATAATAATAACCCCCCAGAGTTTTATCTGGGCGGATTGGAGAATTTTTATCAGCATCAGAGAACGAGCCTTGGTCCTCAGCAAAGACCTTCTCAATATTCTCAGGCATGAAACCAGAAGCGCAATGGAAGGAGAAGCTGTTACAGGGATATCTTGAGCAGATTTCCCTTTCTCCGAATCCTGAGCAACAAATTCAGGAGTTTGTGGATTACCAACACAAACATCCACAACCTCTGGGTTAGTGACTTTTCCTGCATCCACAGCAATGTTAAGAGGATTTTCAACCCCAGAATTCTTTGCCCCAGTAGTCTTCTCCGCCTCATTCCCAGAAGCATCAGCGTCCTTTAACTGCTCAACAACAGGGGCGCGAGGAGGATAGGGCGGAAGCTCTTCATTTACCACAGATAATGGCTCTGTGTGGACAGGAGAGTTTGGTTTTTCTGCAAGACAAACAAATCACAATTATTCAGGGCATGAAAGAAAGAGAACAAAGAGTAACACCTACCATGAACATGTTCTGAAATGAAGGCGTCAAGGTTGCCCCTTCTGGTGATCTTATTCCTCTGGACTTTCTTCTCAGGCTGCCCTTCCGCTTCAGCACCATCTTGTTTCCTCTTCCATGCTTTCTTCCTCAGCAGATGCTCAGGACTCGACTCTAAGTCGATAGGGTCATCAGGGTTCGATGGAGGAATGTCAGCAGTATCCCTGGGTTTTGGCTTGGGCCTCCTCACAACTACAGGCGCAAGACCCTCCAATGAATCAGATACCGCCACATAATCACACCAGGAGTCAGAGGAACGGCGCGTACCTTTCTTCTCTCCTCTAACATTTCTGCCTCTGAAAGGTTGAGCTTTCTCTGCTTCATTCTTCTTTAGCGCAGCAGTAACAGCAGGTGCACGCTTCTTCTTTTCAGGATCTATGCCCAAATTAGACAACTCGCTTATTGAAAAGCCCACAAATTGAATTATTCAACTGCGCAAAGATAACAAACAAAAACAACATTATGATAAAAAATTACCAGCGCCAGCAGCAGGTTGCGCAGCCAAATCATCGTCCCGCGGAAGAACGAAATTTCTCACGATGCGGTGATACCAAAGTTCCTCATCAGGCTTTTTGGGAATGGTAGCCATCTTCCCACCTTCTCTTTCAAAAGCAACAACGTACAGAGAAACAACTGCACAAAGGAGAAGCAAAGGCAAATTCAAAAAAAAAATATAATAATCATATACAACACAGCAGGAAAGGAGAGCAAAAAGGGTAAGCCCCAAATCTTACTCTTGTCGCCTTCCATGTACACGGGCTTTTCTTCCCGATTCATTCGCCAGTTCAGACTTATACTGGCACCAACAAGGGCTTTTTCCGGGAGAGCAATGGACGGAACATCTTTCAAATCCTGGTACCAATTTTCATCGGTAGGAGTCCGAATCGTCTCGGTCGGAACATCCTCTTTTCCCCTAAAGGTCATTCTCATCGGAATAACCCCAACTTTGATAAAGAAGAATTTCTGTTTCCAATCATGAAAAGATTTTGGGGGTTGCAGCAAGATTTTCTTTGCAGACGTTCTTTGCATAAAAGAATAAAATCCCTGAGAACAGTGAACTTGATGGAAAACACGAAATCGAGGAACCGTCGGTTCGATATGCTTTGTACGGCACACGAATTCAAAATGACGAACCCTAACCATACCAATAGGGTGCATCTGGAGATGTGGAACTTGTAATAATCAAGGATTTCAAGAAAAAAATTGGTTGTAGGCAATCGAAAGTTTCCTGCAGAAAAGAAGTCCCAAAACAAAGTTATGTACCTGTAACACCTGTCTTTTAATATCATAAGAATACGGAAATTTTAAAACAAGAAATTTAAACTAACAAAAACTTAGTTGGTAAACTAAGTGATACTTCATCATAGTGATTAACATAGTCAAATAATTAGATTCAAACATAAGTCATACAGTGGTGATTACAAAACTACATAGTTTAATTAGATTTATTTAGTGCGGAAGCATCCAAAAGTTTTGTGTTTGGTTCTTGAAGCATCAACTTGATCATCGTCCACCTACTTGCAATACATGAAAACTGGAGATTATTAAAAAAATTAGTGTTAGAGTTCTTAGAAAAATTACTTAATCGAAACTACGCTCAAAAACGGATTCGATTAGCTAGGATATGCAAGATTTAACAAAATTGTCTGGGCTATACCGTAACTTACGGTATCTACCGTAAGTTACGGTAGTTACTGGATAACTTGGTCTGCCGTAAGGCAGTAGAGAACTGTCGTAACCCTTTTGATTTCTACCGTAAGTTACGGTATATACCGTAACTTACGGTAGTCCTTGAAAGTTTATGTTTTGTTTGATTTTGTTTATTTCACCCAAAACCCAAATCTTGGATTTGTCATTTTTAACGCCCACGCTCCCATCACCGGTTTGCGTGTTTAGTATTTCGCTACCCGTCACTCGGGCTCAAAATCTACAAGTAAGGTACTACCGTTATTCGATCCATACCTTCTCTTAGTGACCCGTTTAGTTCACCCTTATGGACTTCATCATTCTAACAAACCAACACGCTAAATTATCGTATTATAATATGTCATTTATTAACAATCACAAAAGACCAATTAACCATATTACGAAGCATTAGCCACGCATTATCTGATTATTCGACCCGTTTGGCTCATCTACGGAATCTTCCATTATGATGACTACCAACGAGACCTAACCAATTCTTGACCTATTATTCAATATAGCGAACATCATCGCTTTAAATCAACACAACTTTTATTCTACAATTCAACTACACATATGTTAATTATCAAAATTCACCCAATGTAACGAATCAAGTTACATACCTTCAATGCACACCCTTCAAACGCAAGTCGCCACCGGCTTGTCCACTCGACGCTCCGGTATCTTTTCCTATAGAGTTCAATCACGATACATTTGGAACTCCTTTTCAATCATGTGTCGCATAATTTGCCTAAACATCACAATCATGCGTTTTAACTTTAAATTTCAGTTTCAAGCCTTCTTTGAGGCATTTATACAAACACTTTAAGGGAAAAATTTTACATGATTACATAACAAGTCCCTAACTTATCATTTAGCCCGAATTTGCATCAACCAAGCTTTCACATATAAAATTTAACATTCATATTTCAGTAATTTCTTTCATGACCCATATTACACTAGAAAATGCTCAAAACCCTAGTGTTTATCTATTCTTCACCAAAACCCATGAATCATCTTCAATATGTTCATGAAATTTCCAGAATTTGGACTTGATTTCACATGTTGATGTCTAGGTTTTACTCCTAGATACTATATCATCCCTATCTTAACCAAATAACTAACATGCATCATCAAATTTCAGATTTTCCAAATTCATAAGAATTTCAAGTAGGGAATTTTCATCAAATTTTACATTCCTTATAACCCCCTTGCTATGAGGATCATTAATCACAGCTCGGATTTCGTTTTGGGTCAGATTTGAACCTTCAATTTAGGTGTTTTGTGGATGTTAGGGTTTTGACAAGCTTGGTCGCCCTTCCCCCTGTTTGATCGATCCCAGCACCCTCACAAGGGGTGTTTGTGTTTTATTAAAATGTTTTTATTAAAATTATTTTCAAGTTTAACACTTTTGGTCCCTCTAGTTTCTTTTATTTTATTCCTATGTCTTTAACTACACACGAGTCATCATCTAACTAGGTTAGTGTCATTCCTAGTTAGTTTATTGTAACACCCTAAATTTTACCCTTGATATTTATAAAAGTTTGTACCATTTCTAGTAAAATATTGTTTACAAAATAAACTGACTTTCATAATAAAGTTCATATGAAATAAACTTAATTACTAATAACTACATTGTAACATTTAAAAAGATGTTCAAAACACGTGTTTAAAACCCATACACAAGAACTACAAAAGATTCAAAACATAGCGGAAGCTTCATGAGTCGTGTTCGGTTCTTTGACGTTGCTTGACCTCCGTCCGTAAAGTCCATCTAGTCTCCTAGAGTCAAAAACCAATGAAATATTAGTTTTTGACTTAAACATATAAGACTTGATCATATGATTCAACTTCAAATAAAAAAAAAGAAAAAGAAGATTTTAGGTCCCACCGTAAATTACGGTGTTACCGTAATTTACGGTAAGTGCTGGAAGTCTTTGGTCCACCGTAAATCAGTGGGATATCACCGTAAGACACATGACCTCTACCGTAAATTACGGTATAACCGTAATTTACGGTAGTTCCTGGAAAATTATGTTTTTGTTTGGTTTGTTTATCTTACTCAAACCAATTTCCCGGACTCCGCTTTCCTAAGAAACCGTTGCATCAAATTCTCATATTTCCAACATATTATACCTAAACCAATATCAAAGAGCAAATCTTCATACTCCAAAACATTAACCACGCTTTACATGCTTATTCGACCCGTTGGCTCGTCTAGAGAATCCTCCCACATGACGACTACCATCGAGTTCCAACCGAGTTTGACAAATATTTTAATATAGTACCTCTCTACTTAATTCCAACCATTTCTGTTCTAAAATTTCAAATACGTATATACAATCATCAAATTCTACTAAATGTAACGGATCAAGTTACATACCTTTAAAGCAAGCCTTTCATACGTGCATCCCCACCGGTTTGTCCGCTAGATGACCCGGCTTCCTTTCCTATAGAGTTCAATCACTTTATGTTTAGAATTCCTTGTTTCATATACATAACGCATATTTTACCTTACATCACTATTATGCGTTTTTAACTTAACAATTAAATTTCAAGCCTTCTTTGAGGCATTTTATCAAACACTTTAAGGGCAGAATTTTATATCTTCACATTCAAGTTTATAACTTGCTAATTAGCTAACTTAATCATCAATAAGGCCCTCATATAGTATTTAACATCATATTTTTCTGAAATTAGTTTCTCTAAGATCAAATTACACTAGAATAACCCTTCTTAACCCTAGTGTTCATCATCATCATGTAAAACCCACAACCCACCTACAAGGTGTTCATGGAACTTTCTGAATTTGGTCCTGATTTCTCAAATAGTTAGCTAGGTTTTACTTCTAAACACCTAATCAACTTTAATCTAACCAAATAACACACATGCAAGCATCTAATTTCAGATTTTCAAAATCATGAGAATTTCAAGTTGATAGATTTCATCAAGTTTCACATACCTTAGAATCCTCTTGCAATGAGGATTACGATTCTAGGCTCAATTCTCGATTTCTACTTGGATTAACCCTTCAATTTGCAAGATTATGAGATTTTAGGGTTTTGGAGAAGTGGGTGTCGCCCCCTGTGATGTTCTGGTCGACCAGACCCTTGTAAAAGGGGTGTTTGGTTTATTTTTATTTAGTAAGCCAAATTTAGTTTCAAATTTAGCAATTTAGGCCCCTCAACTTTGTTCAACATATCTTTTAGTAGCTCTAAACCCTATTATAGGCTATTTCTAGTAAACTAACTAACTAGGTTAAAATTCTAGTTAGTAAATTCTTGTCTATTTATACTTTATAGTTCCAATATAAAGTTTTATATTTTCGGGGTGTTACAAGTCCACCCCCCTTAAAAAGGGTTTCGTCCCCGAAACCGATTTACGTACCAAATAATGTAGGGTGAAGACGTCTCATCTCCTCTTCGGACTCCCATGTAGTGTCCGAACCTTTCCTATGCTCCCATTTGACTTTGACTTGGTCAATTTGTTTATTTCGTAAAAGTTTGACCTTCCTATCTAAAATCTCCACCGGTCTCACCGCAAAATTCAGACTATTATCCACTTCGATATCATCGTAATGGATATAGGTCGTTTCGTCTGCTAAGCACTTTCTTAATTGTGACATGTGGAACGTGCCATGGATTCCACTTAGCTCCTCTGGTAATTCAAGACGGTAAGCTACCTTGCCAACTTTCCCGATGATTTTAAATGGCCCGATAAACCTTGGGCTTAGCTTCCCCCTTTTTCTGAATCTAATAACACCTTTCCATGGGGACACTTTTAGCATAACCATGTCGCCGACTTGAAATTCAATCGGCCTTTTCCTTTTATCAACATACGCCTTTTGCCTGTCTTGAGCCGCTTTCAAGTGTGCCCGAACTTTATCGATCTTTTCGTTCGTGGCTCGTACTATATCTTGGTGGGCGAGTTCACGTGGACCCACTTCACCCCAACAAACCGGGGTTCGACACTTCCTACCGTAAAGCATTTCGTATGGTGCCATTTTAATACTAGATTGGTAGCTGTTGTTATACGAAAACTCGACTAACGGTAGGTGAACATCCCAACTGCCTCCAAAATCGATTATACACGCCCGTAGCATGTCTCCCAATATTTGTATCGTTCTTTCACTTTGTCCATCCGTTTGAGGATGGTACGCAGTGCTAATGAATAATTTGGTCCCCATTTGTTCTTGGAATTCACGCCAGAATTTCGAGGTAAACCGGGTATCCCTATCGGACACGATGGACACCGGCACTCCATGACGTGCTATGATTTCATTGGTATAGACTTCCGACATCTTTTCTGACGTATAAGTCTCACGAATCGGAATGAAGTGAGCACTTTTCGTCAATCTATCCACCACTACCCATATGGCATCAAAACCACGATTCGTCTTAGGCAACTTGGTTAACAGGTCCATTGTAATATGTTCCCACTTCCAAACCGGAATTTCTAACGGTTGGAGTTTGCCGTATGGTTTCTGATGCTCCGCCTTGACTTGTAAACATGTCAAGCATTTTTCCACATATTTCGCCACGTCCCTCTTCATTCCGGGCCACCAATAATTTTGTTTCAAATCATTGTACATCTTGGTTGCACCCGGATGAATCGAATAACGGGATTTATGAGCTTCGTTAAGTAGAAGCGCCTTTACTCCACAAGTATGTGGGACCCATATCCTTCCGGATCGAGTCTTCAACCCATGATTCCCATCCGTCAAATCTTTCAATTGACCAATTATTCTTTCTTTCTTCCAATTCTCTTCTTTTACTGCTTCTAACTGCGCCTCTCGAATACGTTTAAGTATACCCGACGTCACCATGAGTTGCATCGACCTCACTCGTATTGGGACATAGTCAGCTTTTCGGCTTAGAGCGTCCGCTACCACGTTTGCTTTTCCGGGGTGATAATGTATCTCACAGTCGTAGTCCTTCACCGTTTCTAGCCATCGCCTTTGCCGCATATTCAACTCCTTCTGATCAAAGAAGTATTTCAAGCTCTTGTGATCGGTGAATATGGTGCACTTTACCCCATACAAGTAATGTCTCCGTATTTTTAATGCAAACACTGCCGCTGCCAATTCGAGATCGTGCGTGGGGTATTTCTTCTCGTGCATTTTCAATTGTCTCGAGGCATAGGCTATTACCTTGCCCCGTTGCATCAACACGTAACCGAGCCCCGATAACGAAGCGTCCGAATAGACCACCATGTCTTCGACTCCGTCCGACAATGTCAGTACCGGAGCTTGAGTTAGCCTTTCTTTTAGTGTCCGAAACGCTTTTTCTTGATCGACTCCCCAAACAAACTTTGCTTTCTTTTGGGTTAGCTTTGTTAGCGGCGATGCAATCTTGGAGAAATCTTGAATGAATCTCCTATAATATCCAGCAAGCCCCAAAAAGCTTCTAATTTCAGAAGGGTTCTTCGGGGGATTCCATTTTGACACTGCCTCTATCTTTGACGGATCCACCAAAACTCCATCGGCACTTATGACATGACCGAGAAATTGTACCTCTCGTAACCAAAAGGCACATTTAGAAAATTTTGCATAAAGCTTCTCTCGTCTAAGTGTCTCTAACACTTCTTGTAAGTGGCGTGCGTGTTCGGCTTCACTTTTCGAATACACCAAGATATCATCGATAAACACGATGACCGACTTATCCAACATTGGCTTGCAAACCCGGTTCATGAGGTCCATGAAAGCCGCGGGCGCATTTGTTAGCCCAAATGACATCACGAGAAATTCGTAATGTCCGTATCTTGTGCGGAAAGCCGTTTTCGGCACATCTTCTTCTTTGACCTTTAGTTGATGATACCCCGATCTAAGGTCAATTTTGGAAAACCAATTCGCACCTTGTAGTTGGTCGAATAAATCATCTATCCTCGGGAGCGGGTATCGGTTCTTTACCGTGAGTTTGTTTAACTCCCGGTAATCAATACACATACGCATGCTCCCGTCTTTCTTCCTCACGAACAATACCGGTGCGCCCCAAGGAGACACACTCGGCCTTATGAATCCCTTATCAAGCAGGTCTTGGATTTGAGACATCAACTCTTGTAGTTCCGACGGTGCAAGTCGGTACGGGGCTTTTGCTACAGGTTTCGCGCCCGGAATCAATTCGATCCCGAACTCTACTTCCCGTTCAGGCGGTATCCCCGGTAAATCTTCCGGAAAAACATCTTCATAATCTCGTACTACCGGTACATCTCCAATCTTTCGTGATTCTTTCTCGGTCTCATTTGCATAAATTATGAATGCCTTGCATCCTCGCTTCATGAGCTTGTGAGCTTTCAACATCGAACATACTATGGGGTTGCCTCGTTTTTCGCCATAAACGGTGACGTGTTTTCCTCTTGGAGATGTTAGTTTTATCTCTTTGCGAAAACACATGACCTTTGCATGGTATTGAGATAGCCAATCCATCCCCACAACTACTTGGAATTCTCCCATCGACATCGGGATTAGATTTATCAAATATTCTTCATCATCGATGCTCAGTTTACAATTTTCACATACATCACAAACAATAAAGCTTTTGTTATTACCTATCTCTACTTCTAAAGGCACAGGTAATTTGGTTAGAACAAATGAAGGATGTCGAATAAACCCATATGAAACAAAGGATTTATTCGCACCCGTATCAAATAACACGTGTGCGGGAATTGAATTTACAGCAAATATACCTGAGACCACGTCAGGTTCAACCTTTGCTTCTGCGGCAGTTAGTTGGAAAGATCTTGCCTTTGCTTTCGGGGCTTCACCTTTCGGTTCTTGCCCATCCTTCTTTCCAACCAGTTCCGGGCATTCCGACTTCTTGTGACCCGTTCGATAACAGTTGTAACAAACCGTCACTTTCTCCGGGCATGACATAGCCATATGTCCCGTTTTCTTGCATATAGGACAAGGCTTATCCTTGTAACGACATTCGCCCTTATGATTCTTCCCACAAATTTTACAACCTGATGTACTACCTTTAGCATCTGATTTCTTTGCTGATTCATTCGTTCTTGCTTTCTTGGCAGGGCTTGGATTTACATCTTGTGCCCTTCGTTCACCCCGTTCTATACTCTTCTTCAATTCAATCTCCCTTTCCCGAGCAGCATTGACAATCTCGGTAAGGGTCTCGTACTTTGAAGGGGTTATGAACTCTCTATATTCCGCGCTTAGCATGTTATGATAATAATAGACCTTTTGCTCTTCATCCGTTATCAAATCATCACAGAACTTCATCTTGTCCATAAACATCCCCGTGATCTTGTCTATGGATTCACCTTTGTGTCTGAGTTGCATGAACTCTTCCTTGATTTTATTTATGACCGCCTTGGGACTATGGTGTTTAAGAAACGGCGTCTTAAACTCCTCCCAAGTCATGGCCTTAGCTACTTCGCTTCCAATCTCCTTCTTTTTATTATCCCACCAGTCTTTCGCTTGGCCTCTTAATTGACCCGTACCATAAGCTACGTAGTCATTTTCATCACAATGAGTTCTCTCGAATACTCCTTCAATGTCACTTAGCCATCGTTGGCACACGATTGGATCAACCTCCCCATTATATATTGGTGGTTTACAAGCCATGAATTCCTTGTATGAACAAGGCTTTCGTCCACCATGCTTTTCCTTTGTTGAATTGGAATCATCTTCCAATTTCTTGATTCTCCCTTCCACTATTGATAAAACTGTGTTTTGAATTTTATCAATAAAGCCCGACAAACTGTTTTCGATCGCCTTTCCAACCTCTTCGGCAATCACTTCTTTCATTTGTTCGGTGACTCTTGGCACCGCATTATCATTGCCTCCATCAGCCATCTCGATTTCTGAAATGTTTACATAGATTATTAAACATTCCATTTATAACACATGCTTTACTTGTTTTGATTTAATCAAGTTCATAACTCGATTTAATCATTCTTGTTTCAATTCAATCAAGTTCGTAACTTGATTTAGTCATTCTTGTTTCAATTTAATCAAGTTCGTAACTTGATTTAGTAATTCTTGTTTCAATTTAATCAAGTTCGTAACTTGATTTAGTAATTCTTGTTTCATGCATTTCTTGTTTTTGAGTGAGCTTATACACACTCTTTTCATTTTCATGCATATTTATTCATTTCTCATTCTATACGTAATACTTAATTTATTAACAAAATAAGTTAATTCTTACCAGACGATCGATCAAGCTTGAACCGAACACTTATTGACAACCTTGAGCTCTGATTACCAACTTGTAACACCCTAAATTTTACCCTTGATATTTATAAAAGTTTGTACCATTTCTAGTAAAATATTGTTTACAAAATAAACTGACTTTCATAATAAAGTTCATATGAAATAAACTTAATAACTAATAACTACATTGTAACATTTAAAAAGATGTTCAAAACACGTGTTTAAAACCCATACACAAGAACTACAAAAGATTCAAAATATAGCGGAAGCTTCATGAGTCGTGTTCGGTTCTTTGACGTTGCTTGACCTCCGTCCGTAAAGTCCATCTAGTCTCCTAGAGTCAAAAACCAATGAAATATTAGTTTTTGACTTAAACATATAAGACTTGATCATATGATTCAACTTCAAATAAAAAAAAAGAAAAAGAAGATTTTAGGTCCCACCGTAAATTACGGTGTTACCGTAATTTACGGTAAGTGCTGGAAGTCTCTGGTCCACCGTAAATCAGTGGGATATCACCGTAAGACACATGACCTTTACCGTAAATTACGGTATAACCGTAATTTACGGTAGTTCCTGGAAAATTATGTTTTTGTTTGGTTTGTTTATCTTACTCAAACCAATTTCCCGGACTCCGCTTTCCTAAGAAACCGTTGCATCAAATTCTCATATTTCCAACATATTATACCTAAACCAATATCAAAGAGCAAATCTTCATACTCCAAAACATTAACCACGCTTTACATGCTTATTCGACCCGTTGGCTCGTCTAGAGAATCCTCCCACATGACGACTACCATCGAGTTCCAACCGAGTTTGACAAATATTTTAATATAGTACCTCTCTACTTAATTCCAACCATTTCTGTTCTAAAATTTCAAATACGTATATACAATCATCAAATTCTACTAAATGTAACGGATCAAGTTACATACCTTTAAAGCAAGCCTTTCATACGTGCATCCCCACCGGTTTGTCCGCTAGATGACCCGGCTTCCTTTCCTATAGAGTTCAATCACTTTATGTTTAGAACTCCTTGTTTCATATACATAACGCATATTTTACCTTACATCACTATTATGCGTTTTTAACTTAACAATTAAATTTCAAGCCTTCTTTGAGGCATTTTATCAAACACTTTAAGGGCAGGATTTTATATCTTCACATTCAAGTTTATAACTTGCTAATTAGCTAACTTAATCATCAATAAGGCCCTCATATAGTATTTAACATCATATTTTTCTGAAATTACTTTCTCTAAGATCAAATTACACTAGAATAACCCTTCTTAACCCTAGTGTTCATCATCATCATGTAAAACCCACAACCCACCTTCAAGGTGTTCATGGAACTTTCTGAATTTGGTCCTGATTTCTCAAATAGTTAGCTAGGTTTTACTTCTAAACACCTAATCAACTTTAATCTAACCAAATAACACACATGGAAGCATCTAATTTCAGATTTTCAAAATCATGAGAATTTCAAGTTGATAGATTTCATTAAGTTTCACATACCTTAGAATCCTCCTGCAATGAGGATTACGATTCTAGGCTCAATTCTCGATTTCTACTTGGATTAACCCTTCAATTTGCAAGATTATGAGATTTTAGGGTTTTGGAGAAGTGGGTGTCGTCCCCTGTGATGTTCTGGTCGACCAGACCCTTGTAAAAGGGGTGTTTGGTTTATTTTTATTTAGTAAGCCAAATTTAGTTTCAAATTTAGCAATTTAGGCCCCTCAACTTTGTTCAACATATCTTTTAGTAGCTCTAAACCCTATTATAGGCTATTTCTAGTAAACTAACTAACTAGGTTAAAATTCTAGTTAGTAAATTCTTGTCTATTTATACTTTATAGTTCCAATATAAAGTTTTATATTTTCGGGGTGTTACATTTATTTTACTAATTTATTTGCAATCAAATTGCAAATTTAAGAGTTTATATTTTTGGGATGTTACAAGTCCACCCTCCTTAAAAAGGGTTTCGTCCCCGAAACCAAAGTACGTACCAAATAATGTAGGGTAGAGAAGTCGCATCTCCTCTTCGGACTCCTACGTAGTGTCCGAACCCTTCCTATGCTCCCACTTGATCTTGACTTGATCGATTTGTTTGTTTCGCAAGTACTTGACCTTTCAATCTAAAATCTCCAATGGCTTTACCGCATAATTCAGGCTATTATCCAGCTCGATATCGTCGTAATGGATATAAATTGTTTCCTCTGCTAGACATTTCCGAAATTGCGATACGTGAAACGTGCCATGTATTCCACTCAACTCTTCCGGTAGCTCAAGGCGATAAGCCACCTTGCCAACCCGTTCGATGATTTTAAATGGCCCGATAAACCTCGGGCTTAGTTTCCCCCTTTTTCTGAATCGGATAACGCCCTTCCATGGGGAAACCTTTAACATAACCATGTCGCCTATCTGAAATGCAATCGGTCTTCGTCTCTTGTCGGCATAAGACCTTTGCCTATCTTGGGTTGCTTTCAAATGGTCTCGCACCACTTCAATTTTCTCATTAGTGGCCTGAACTATGTCTTTATGTGCCAATTCACGCGGACCCACTTCACCCCAACACACCGGGGTTCTGCATTTTCTACCATATAACATCTCGTAAGGCGCCATGCCGATACTCGAATGATAACTATTGTTATACGAAAATTCAGCCAAAGGTAGATAAACATCCCAACTTCCACCGAAGTCGATGATACATGCCCGTAACATATCCTCTAGCATCTGTATTGTTCTTTCACTCTGCCCATCCGTCTGAGGATGGTAGGCGGTGCTAATGAAGAGTTTCGTTCCCATCTGTTCTTGGAAATCTCGCCAAAAATTTGAAGTAAACCGGGTATCTCTATCCGACACAATAGATACCGCTACTCCGTGACGTGCCACTATTTCGTTTGTATACACCTCAGACATCTTTTCCGAAGTATATGTTTCGCGTATAGAAATAAAGTGTGCACTCTTCGTCAATCTGTCCACAATCACCCATATGGCGTCGAATCCCCGAATCGTTTTAGGTAGTTTGGTCAATAGATCCATAGTGATATGTTCCCATTTCCAAACCGGGATCTCCAAAGGTTGCAGTTTCCCATAAGGTTTCTGGTGTTCCGCCTTGACTTGTAAACAAGTCAAGCACTTCTCTACATATTTCACCACATCCCTCTTCATTCCGTGCCACCAATAATTTTGTTTCAGGTCGTTATACATCTTGGTCGCACCCGGATGAATAGAATATCGGGATTTATGGGCTTCATCAAGTAGTAGCGCCTTCACTCCACAAGTATTTGGAACCCATATTCTTCCGGATCGAGTCTTCAACCCGTTCTTTCCATCCGACAAGTCTTTTAACTGGCCGATTATTCTTTCCTTCTTCCAGTTCTCCTCTTTTACTGCTTCTGCTTGCGCCTCTCGGATACGTTCAAGTATACCCGAGGTCACCACAAGCTGCATTGACCTTACTCGTATTGGGACATAGTCAGCTTTTCTGCTCAGAGCATCCGCCACCACATTTGCCTTTCCGGGGTGGTAGTGTATTTCGCAGTCGAAATCCTTCACCGTTTCCAACCATCGTCTCTGGCGCATATTTAACTCCTTCTGATCGAAGAAGTATTTTAAGCTTTTGTGATCGGTGAATATGGTGCACTTTACCCCATATAAGTAGTGCCTCCATATTTTTAATGCAAATACCACTGCAGCCAATTCAAGATTGTGCGTGGGATATTTCTTCTCATGTATCTTCAATTTCCTCGAGGCATAAGCTATAACCTTGCCCCGTTGCATCAGAACACATCCAAGACCCGTTAATGAGGCATCTGAGTAAACCACCAAGTCCTCGACTCCGTCCGGCAATGTTAATACCGGAGCTTGAGTTAGTTTCTCTTTTAGTGTTTGAAACGCCCTTTCTTGTTCAACACCCCAAATGAACTTCTCCTCCTTCCGGGTTAACTTTGTTAGTGGCGACGCAATCTTGGAGAAATCTTGAATGAATCTCCAATAGTATCCCGCAAGCCCTAAGAAGCTTCTAATTTCCGAAGGATTCTTCGGAGAGCCCCATTTCCACACGGCCTCTATCATGGACGGGTCCACCAAAATTCCATCGGCACTTATGATGTAGCCGAGGAATTGCACCTCTCGTAACCAGAAGGCGCACTTTGAGAATTTTGCATATAGCTTTTCTCGCCTGAGTGTCTCTAGCACCTCTTGTAGATGATGTGCATGATCTGCTTCATTTTTCGAGTACACTAGAATGTCGTCGATAAACACGATTACCGACTTATCTAGCATTGGCTTGCAAACCCGGTTCATGAGGTCCATGAAAGCCGTGGGCGCATTCGTCAGCCCAAATGGCATTACGAGGAACTCGTAATATTCGTATCGCGTGCGGAAAGCCGTCTTCGGTACATCCTCTTCTTTGACTTTTAATTGGTGATATCCCGATCTAAGGTCAATTTTTGAAAACCAGTTCGCACCTTGTAATTGATCGAATAGATCGTCTATTCTCGGAAGCGGGTATGGATTCTTTACCGTGAGTTTGTTTAACTCCCGGTAATCGATACACATGCGCATGCTTCCGTCTTTCTTCTTCACGAACAGTACCGGTGCTCCCCAAGGAGATACACTCGGCCTTATGAATCCTTTGTCGAGCAGGTCTTGAATCTGTGACATCAACTCTTGTAATTCCGACGGCGCGAGTCGGTATGGTGCTTTAGCTACGGGTTTTGTGCCCGGAATCAACTCGGTTCCGAACTCTATCTCCCGCTCGGGCGGCACTCCCGGTAAATCGTCCGGAAATACATCCTCAAAGTCACATACCACAGGTACGTCTCCAATCTTCGGTAGTTCTTTCTCGGGCTCATTTGCGTATATCATAAACGCTTTACATCCGTGCCTCATGAGCTTGTGAGCTTTCATCATCGAGCATATTATAGGATTGCCTCCCTTTTCACCATAGATTGTAACATGTTTTCAGCTCGGAGATGTTAGCTTTATCTCCTTACGAAAACACGTGACCTTTACGTGGTGCTGAGATAGCCAATCCATCCCAAAGACTACTTGAAATTCTCCTATTGACATCGGGATTAGGTCTATCAGGTATTCTTCATCATCGATGCTTAGTTTGCAGCCTCGACAAATATCACAAACTATAAAACTTTTATTGTCCCCTATTTCAACTTCTAAGGGCACATATAATTTCGTCAATACAAATGAAGGATGTCGAATAAATCCATGCGAAATGAAGGATTTATTCGCACCCGTATCAAACAATACACGTGCAGGAATTGAGTTAATTGTGAATATACCTGAGACCACATCGGGTTCTATCTTTGCTTCGGCAATGGTAAGTTGGAAGGACCTAGCCTTCGCCTTAGGGGCTTCTGCTGGAGATTCTTTAATGTCTCTCCTTCCAACTAAGTTCGGGCATTCGGACTTTTTGTAGCCGGGTTGATAACATTTGTAGCAAACCGAGACTTTACCCGGGCATAGAGACGCCGTGTGCCCCATTTTACTACATATGGGGCACGGTTTGTCTTTGAACCAACACTCTCCCTTGTGCCCTTTTCCACACACTTTACAACTTGGCGACCCACCTTTAGCATCAACCTTCTTTCCCGATTCTCCAGTTCAAGCTTTCTTTGTAGGGCTTGGATTCACATCCTGTGCCCTTTGCTCACCCCTTTCAACTTGTTTCTTCAGCTCGATTTCCCGTTCCCGAGCAACGTTTAGGATCTCGGTAAGGGTCTCGTATTTTGAAGGAGTCATGAACTCTCTATACTCGGCGCTCAACATGTTATAGTAGTAGTATATCTTTTGTTCCTCATTCGTCACCAATTCATTGCAAAACTTCATCTTATCCATAAACGTCGCCGTAATCTTGTCTATGGTCTCGCCCTTGTGCCTAAGTTGCATGAACTCTTCCTTGATTTTGTTAATGACCGCCTTGGGACTATGATGTTTGAGAAATGGCGTCTTAAACTCCTCCCATGTCATGGCCCTCGCCGCTTCGGCTCCTATTTCCTTCTTTTTATTGTCCCACCAATCTTTGGCTTGACCCCTCAACTGACCCGTTCCGTAAGTAACAAAGTCACCTTCGCCACAATGGGTCCTTTCAAACACTCCTTCAACATCGCTTAACCATCTCTGGCATATTATCGGGTCAACCTCCCCGTTGTAGATTGGCGGTTTACACGCCATAAACTCTTTGTACGAACATCCCTTACGTTCTCCCGATTTCTTTTTCATAAGGTTGACACTATCTTCCAACCTTTTGACTCGTTCTTCGACAAATGACAACACCGTGTTTTGAATTTTGTCTATAAACCCGGATAGACTACCTTCAATTGCCTTCCCCACTTCTTCGGCAATTATTTCTTTCATTTGTTCGGTGCTTGTCTGCACCGGATCATCATCGTTTCTTTCCGACATCTTGAAACTGAAATGTTTACATTAAACGTTAAACATTTCATTTATAACATTGCTTCATTTGTTTCGGTTTAGCCAAGTTCCTAACGTGCTTTAACCGTTCACATTTGGTGCACTTTCCGGGTTTGAGTGTGTTAACACGCTCTTCCCATGCACATTAATTCGCATCTCGTTTCTCACATAAGATAGGATCTACTAAATAATTAATTAATTCTTACCGGACGATTGATCAAGCTTGAACCGAACACTTTGTTGACAACCTTAAGCTCTGATTACCAACTTGTAACACCCGTCTTTTAATATCATAAGAATACGGAAATTTTAAAACAAGAAATTTAAACTAACAAAAACTTAGTTGGTAAACTAAGTTATACTTCATCATAGTGATTAACATAGTCAAATAATTAGATTCAAACATAAGTCATACAGTGGTGATTACAAAACTACATAGTTTAATTAGATTTATTTAGTGCGGAAGCATCCAAAAGTTTTGTGTTCGGTTCTTGAAGCATCAACTTGATCATCGTCCACCTACTTGCAATACCTGAAAACTGGAGATTATTAACAAAAATTAGTGTTAGAGTTCTTAGAAAAAATTGCTTAATCGAAACTACGCTAAAAACGGATTCGATTAGCTAGGATATGCAAGATTTAACAAAATTGTCTGGGCTATACCGTAACTTACGGTATCTACCGTAAGTTACGGTAGTTACTGGATAACCTTGGTCTGACGTAAGGCAGTAGAGAACTGCCGTAACCCTTTTGATTTCTACTGTAAGTTACAGTATCTACCGTAACTTACGGTAGTCCCTGAAAGTTTATGATTTGTTTGATTTTGTTTATTTCACCCAAAACCCAAATCTTGGATTTGTCATTTTTAACGCCCACGCTCCCATCACCGGTTTGCGTGTTTAGTATTTTGCTACCCGTCACTCGGGCTCAAAATCTACAAGTAAGGTACTACCGTTATTCGATCCATACCTTCTCTTAGTGACCCGTTTAGCTCACCCTTATGGACTTCATCATTCTAACAAACCAACACCCTAAATTATCGTATTATAATATGTCATTTCTTAACAATCACAAAAGACCAATTAACCATATTATGAAGCATTAGCCACGCATTATCTGATTATTCGACCCGTTTGGCTCATCTACGGAATCCTCCATTATGATGACTGCCAACGAGACCTAACCAATTCTTGACCTATTATTCAATATAGCGAACATCATCGCTTTAAATCAACACAACTTTTATTCTACAATTCAACTACACATATGTTAATTATCAAAATTCACCCAATGTAACGAATCAAGTTACATACCTTCAATGCACACCCTTCAAACGCAAGTCGCCACTGGCTTGTCCACTCGACGCTCCGGTATCTTTTCCTATAGAGTTCAATCACGATACATTTGGAACTCCTTTTCAATCATGTGTCGCATAATTTGCCTAAACATCACAATCATGCGTTTTAACTTTAAATTTCAGTTTCAAACCTTCTTTGAGGCATTTATACAAACACTTTAAGGGCAAAATTTTACATGATTACATAACAAGTCCCTAACTTATCATTTAGCCCGAATTTGCATCAACCAAGCTTTCACATATAAAATTTAACATTCATATTTCAGTAATTTCTTTCATGACCCATATTACACTAGAAAATGCTCAAAACCCTGGTGTTTATCTATTCTTCACCAAAACCCATGAATCATCTTCAATATGTTCATGAAATTTCCAGAATTTGGACTTGATTTCACATGTTGATGTCTAGGTTTTACTCCTAGATACTATATCATCCCTATCTTAACCAAATAACTAACATGCATCATCAAATTTCAGATTTTCCAAATTCATGAGAATTTCAAGTAGGGGATTTTCATCAAATTTTACATACCTTATAACCCCCTTGCTATGAGGATCATTAATCTCAGCTCGGATTTCGTTTTGGGTTAGATTTGAACCTTCAATTTAGGTGTTTTGTGGATGTTAGGGTTTTGACAAGCTTGGTCGCCCTTCCCCTGTTTGATCGATCCCAGTACCCTGACAAGGGGTGTTTGTGTTTTATTAAAATGTTTTTATTAAAATTATTTTCAAGTTTAACACTTTTGGTCCCTCTAGTTTCTTTTATTTTATTCCTGTGTCTTTAACTACACATGAGTCATCATCTAACTAGGTTAGTGTCATTCCTAGTTAGTTTGTTTTACTAATTTATTTGCAATCAAATTGCAAATTTAAGAGTTTATATTTTCGGGATGTTACAGTACCCGGCCGGAGCATCCGCCGCCGTCTGATCCTCATCAGGGTACCGAGCACCCCAACTTTCTGGAAACTTGAAATTCCGGATCAAGCCATCAAAAGTTGCCCTAGACCACTTCAACGGTGGAAGTTCGGCAGCCATCTCTTCAGCAGAGTCTTCGTGATGGTCTCCGGTTGACATAAGAAAGAGAGATTGCAAATCCTTTTGAAAACTGACGAAGGCGACGAAGAAGATAAAAGGCTTCAAGAAAGCAACGATTAACAAAAATAAGCAATCGAGAAGGCTTATATACTCACCGCCATAAATAGCCTAGATAACTGCAACAACACCTTTTTCGGGAGGGTACAGTTATCCAAGTGTCAGGGGAGAGTGGGGAAAATGCGATTTCACGCGCGCGTGGAGAACACGGTCAGTAACGTACAATTGACAGTGACAGCCTGTCACATGTCAACAGTCATTACTGAACCTGCCCACACACCCAAAGTCAAAGATTTTCAAAATAATAAGGATAAGCAAGAGTATCTTCTCCCCAAAGATTCTCCAATTTCGCGCCAAAAAACCTCTATAGCAAAAAGCACATCTCTCTTATAGTCCAGTGCTCCACTTATTTGCATAAGAGCAGCACTAGACTGGGGGGACTTGAAGGGGTAAGGTCCCAAAAACCTTGTGCCAAGTACTTGGGACCATACCACCATCTCATTCTCCTAACCCTCTTTAGACCTTGCGCGGCCGCACACTGGTCATACAAAGAGAACTTAGAAGGAAAACTACAAGCAACACCTGCGCGCCAAAAGGAAACTAATCCTTACGCCTCTCTCCATAACAGATAAGGATAAAAATCCTAGCAAGCACTCCCGCATAAGCAGTATCCAGACTTGGATAAATTATTTACTTCACTGATACCACACCACGATAAGGAACCACACAGGATTACAGCTGTAATCTTCTAGAAGAACTCTATCGTGCATCACCAGACGGTTATAACCGTCTGGCCACGTGTCATCATCCCAGGCTCCCTTGAAGTCACGAACTCACGATGATGGCATGGAATTGAAGAGAAAACTCCACTTGCCCACTTTCCACGTGGCAATACCCCAACCGTTGATCAAGATCGCAATCCGTGTGCTCTCACACTCGTTAAGTGATTAACGGAGGGAAAAACAACCGCTAACGGAAAATACTATTTCCGTCAATATTTCACCAACAAGTTTTCCCGCCCAAACTTCGGCTATAAATAGAAGGATAATTCAGGTATAATCTTCAAGTTACATTCACTTCACTTATACTTCTTCTTCTTCATATACCGATACTTATTCTCACGTCGGAGGGTTGTCACGGAGAGAACCCCCATTCTCCCCGTGGCGAGTCTAACGGTGGTTGTTTTGCAGTTGTCGTGAAGAGAAGAAGATCTGTCACCCCTGAACCGAACGAGGAGAAACCAACCCTTTTATGCAGAACCTAACCCACTGGTTTATCTGATTACGGTCATTTAACCAGTGTTTCTTCAATAACGGTATTCTATTTTTAGTCATATAGAGTATATGTTATCTCAACCAATCATCCACACTTCACATATTACCTATATAACACATTAACACATGTTGATGGGTGTGAAAGTGAAACCTCCACCGACTAGTGACTCGAATGTACACTTTTTTCACATTCCACATTAACGCATATTAAGAATCTTCATCAAAGTTGCTAAAATTCATCGTTGTACTAAAGGTATAAATGGTTAATATAAATAAAGGGTTATTGGATTTTAATAATCCTAAGTTTCACTTGTTGACCGATAATAATCTCAACGTTAAAAATTTTATCTAATGATCCCAACTTGTAAGAATTTGGCCTCCATCGATCATCTTCTAACATATAAGAATTTGATCTTCTTAATAGATTGAAGTGCATCTGTACCTTTCTTAATAGATACAAGTGCATTGCAGTTAGAAAAGTATCGACGAATACCAAATTATTACAAGTTGTGATCGTTGAAGAGAATTTTTAAAGTTGAGAATATTACCGGCCAACTGGTGAAACTTAGGATTATTAAAATCCAGTAACCTATAAATAAAACATCGAGTAAAGAAAAAAAGTGGGCATGGAGTCGTTTGGGGAAAAGTTCGCAGAAATTCTTTTTCAAAATATTAAGTTAAGTATGATAGAGTTGGTTGTTTCGGTATACTTTGGGATGCTGTAGTAGTTTAGTTATTGAATTGATTTTAGTCAGTTTTGGCTCGACTTAAGCAGGATGGTTTGACTGGTCCTTTTATAGGGAGCTCGTCGGATCCAACTTTAGTGGGCCACGACTAAGGGGTGGGGATGGTCACTAGTGATAGAATTCCATCACTCACAAGCACCCAATCAAGTTTCGCCATGTCATCAATCATTTTTCCATCCCTCACAACCTTTTTTAGTGGCATTGCCTATCACTCACAACACCCAAAAATAAACCCCCATATTCCCTCACAATTTCCATTTTCCACGGCGTGATAAAATCCACGCGTGGAATATTGCACACGTTATAAACTTGAGTGGCGGTGGTCTTCAAAATTGTTCTACGCGTTGAAATATGCTATCACGGTGGAATAACGTTCCACCCCCACCTCTCTAAGAATGGTCGCAATCAAGTTTGTCTTTTTTTGAATTGTTTTTGGTTTTCCAAAAATATACTATCAGGCAATGTTGTAGAAGGCGCTAGTCGGGCGGTGAGGTACCGCCTAGGGATTAATCGAATTGGACTTTTTAAGTATAATTTTACAAATTTTTATATTTATATAGATAACTTTATACTTTTTATTAATAAATTTACAAGTTTAGGAGATAACTTTATACTTTTTATTAATAAATTTACAAGTTTAGGAGATAACTTTATACTTTTTATTAATAAATTTAAAAGTTTAGAAACCATATGTAAACTAGTGAAAGATAAAGGGGGTTAAATGTTAAAATACCTAAAATTAAATGTTAAAATAGGTTTATAAGTAATATTTGGGCTATAAAACAATGGGCCAGATTCAAAAATGGGTCAAATTTTGTGTTTAATGGGCTGTAAAACATGGACCGATTAGTCCGATTTTGACCGCCTGGGACCGATTTTGACCATATCCGCCTAATTTGACCGACTAGCTAAAAATTAGTCAGTAACTCACCGCCTAGCGCCTAGGCGCCGATTAATCGGCCGCCTAGACCGATTTCTGCAACATTGCTATCAGGTAACAAAACGAAAAAAAATATTATTACCACAAACCTAAAACTCAAAACATTATTTACGTCATGTGTTTTAACTCAAAATCAAAACGAACATAACAGTAAACAAATGATTAAAAAAATAATAGAAAATAAGCTTCAAGTTATTTTACAAAGCCTTCTAATTGTAAGAAGTGTAAGAAGGATTTATAGAGTGACAAGTGTCCAATAACCTAAAATTAAACACACTACATCACCACCAAAAACCTAAACACTCACCCCCACCTCACCACACCACCACCCAAAAACCTAACCCCCCACCCCGACAAAAAAAAAAAACTATACCTCATCAAAAAAAACCCCAAAAAACCTAACCCACCCTCCCCCGCAAAGAAAAACAAAATATATATATATATATATATATACCTCACCAAACCCCCCCCCCCCCCCCCCAAAAAAAAAAACCCTAAAAAAAACTAAACACCCACCCCCACCACCCAAAAACCTAAACCCCCACCTCCACACTCTCGGCAAAAAACAAAAAAAACTGGGGTGGGTGATGAGGGAGAGAGTGGGTGGGGGTTTAGGTTTTTGGTGGTGGTGGATGTTTAAGATTTTTTTTTCTTTTTTTTTTTTTTTTTGTATAGTAGGTTTTTTTAGAAAGCTTTGTACCCTTCTAACAATTAGTATCATTTCTATTTACTTTTTCTCAAAAATCATTTGGTGGGTAATAATGATTTGCAAGACAATATAATAAGATATTCGGAATCAATTTGGGACATTAAAATATGTGGGTTTGCGAGGGACAAGTCACAAGTGTTGTTTATTCCTAAGTCCATTTTGTGGGTCTTTTGAATAATTTATAAATTAAAGTTTACACGATTTAAAAGACGTGACATCCACTTTCGTCTTATTCCATATCTATACTATATAATAAAAGAAACCATTTATGGGACACTTGTCATCATATTAGGCCATGTCTTAAGGATAACTATTATTTTAGTTTAATCACTTCTAATTAATTAATTATAGATAATCCCCTAATAAATATTATTTAGTTTAATATCTTATAGATAATTTTTCTATTTAACTATAGATAATATTATTTAGTTTAAAGAATGTTTTGTTTCACAAATGTATTATATGCTAGAAATACACGCAAACACATCAACTGGTATTATATCCTACAAATGTAATGTTCACAAAAGATGTAAAATAAATTATCCTTTTTTAATAATAGATTTATATTTTCATTGGTTGAGGAACTATAGTTATATTTAAGCTTTATTACACATATACATTTAAATTAGTTGTCGATGATAGATCAAGTGGAGGGAGACGCGTATTTCTGTTGGGAGATGTAGGTTCAACTTCCATTTGTTGTAGAGTGAGACATTGATGGGCAATGATAGGAGACACAGGGAAACCTGGGTTCGATCCCAGAGTCA